>KN817568.1:0-15247 GCA_000827495.1 Hypholoma sublateritium FD-334 SS-4
AAGATCAGCCTGGGCGCCTATTTGATCTTGCGTCCATTCGAAGTCGATTCCTTTGCGCGTGAGCTTTACCAGATGGTGCGCACGATGCGCGAAGTTGCGAATGAACATACGGCATACGCCAATGGTTCCGAGGAATGATCGAACATCTGAGAGATCCTTACAAGGTCCCCAGTTCGCGATTGCGGCTAYGCGTGAGATATCGGGCAGGCGGCCATCGTACGTGCATCTGTGTCCAAGAATTGTAATTTCGGGTGCGCAGAGAATTGACTTGAATCCAGAAAACGTGCCGCCAGAGTATTTCATGTGCTGCACAACGCGATTAACACCCTGGAAGTGTTCCCAGACGAAACGGCGGATCCCTGAATTTTCTGGGATAGTCTCAAAGTTGCCGTTCGGTAAAATGTAGCGTGAGCGCGGGCCTCTGATTGGCACGTCGTCAATGTATGGAATTGTGGTGTGCGGAATTTCGGGTTGAAGGATGTGAGTGACGTCGTCATGAAATATGGGGACGGAATTAGTCCAGCCCATTGGGAGTGTTGTGAGTCGCAGGGCGCCGAATGGTGTTTGGAAAGTGGTGTAATCGCGGGAAGATTCGGCAAGCGCGCGTTCGTCGTAACCTACAAATAAATCTAACAATCCTGCGCACGCTAGCGCCGAGAATTGTTCTGCAATTTGATCCGTAAATGGTGTGACACCTGAATGAGCGATAGTGACGGCGTTGAGCGGCTCAAGTGATTGAACAATACGCAGGGAGACTCCGTCTTTCTTGACTACTGAGAACCAGCCACCGCGGTACGAGGCACATGACTTCTCGAGAACTCCTGCGTCGAGTTTCTTCTGGAGTAATTTGCAAAGTTCGTGGTATATTCCTGGAGGTATTGGGCGATTTTTGACGATCCACGGCTTGTGTGGGATGACAGGTATTTCGACAGGTGGGAAGAAATCTTCTCGGAAGTGTCCACGTTCGGTGTCATTCCAAGCAAAGGCATCTTGATGCAGCATCACGAAATGATGCATAAGCTTTCGTTCTGCAGGCCAGAGGAATCCAGGACGGTGCGCAGCATCAAATATTTTCATGCGCTCTTCGGTATAGCGTCCGGTGGGCGAGAATGCGGGTGGATTTGGATTAAGCGCCGGTAGATCAGCGAGGGGATTGCCCGTGATGTCACGGACAATGCGGTACTTCTCGGGTAGTTCTCCATAAATAGGACGMGTCTTCTTCGAGACGGGCTTGTATTTCTTCTTGGYGGCGGAAAAGGTTGAGTGAAATGGATCTGTCGAAGATAGAGGGGATGAAACGGAGTCAGAGAAATTAATTGACGTAGAACTGTATGAAATAGAAGAATGAGACGAAGTGGGAGAGCCTAAAGATTCTGAAATAGTGGGTATATCATGATCACAAGCTGAAAAATAWGAAAGCGAAGTTGTATCCGAGGAATCTAGCTCTTGTACGGCGTCTATGTGGAAGTGACCGTCACGGGCGCTTATTTTTAACGCAAACGTGCCGCAAGCATCTAGATCCTCGAGCTGTGAAAACCCGCTTGATCATGGGAAGTAAAACGCAGCGWYCCACGAGGCATGGTGGGAATAGTAACAACCTGTCCTGTATTCGGATCCGAGACCGTAATCGTCTGATCCTCATTAGCGAAGTTACGGACGACGCTCTCCGTGAGAATGTCGAATGGGCGTCCAAATAGTATGTCATATGCTGGCGCGCGGATGATGTGGACTTGCATGTATATTGTGAGATTCCCAATTCGGAAAGGGACGTTACGTGCGAGACCGAGTGATTTATCTACCGTTCCGTTTGCTGATTGCATGTTGAGAGTAATAGACGGATCGTAGATTAGTGAGAGTTCGTGGCATACGTCCTCGGACATGGCAATAATTTGGCTTCCAGGATCAAGAATACACTCGACCTTGAGATTGTTGTCGACGATGGGAAAAATAGAACGGAGCGCGGCGGATTCTTTAGCTACCACGAGACGCTGAGGGTCGGGCTTCTCGCCAGGACGGAGCGAACGATAATATTGCTCATACGGGTCGTCGATKACTGTAGATCCCTCAGGCGGACTGCGGTGTTGACTGGCGGTGAGCGCAACGGCGGCAGGCATTGAGTTAAATCTATTAAGAGCGCGTTCTTGGGTCCTATCCTCCTGTAGAATGTTRTTCTGCGCCGGGCGGTCTGTGTTAGCRTTCCGTTTAGCCGTAGTAGCTTCTCTGTACTGTGCGCGTACGTCCGGGGCAATAGACAGAAGTTCGCGCTGCGTAATTGTGACGGGCGCTTCGAGAGATCGATTATAAATTGATGCGGCRGTGTCGGCATCGTGAATAGGCGCGRCGTTTCGATACGCAGGCTCAGGCTTCTTCTGCGCGGGCTTAGGGAGTGCGGCGACGTTTCTATGCTGTGGAGGCATGTAGGTTGCATCTGCGACGTTTCGGAATGGATGCTCGGGTGCGGAATCGACGGAGGAAGGTATGAACGCGTTATCAGCGCTGTCATGGGCGCTTAAACGTTGTTGTGCGGGCGCCGGCGGTTCCTGAGTCGCAGGAGGCGTATTATAGCGAGGCGGAGTGGTGGAATCTGCTGTGGTATCGTCGTCCTCAGTGTTGGCTGTGCGCGCCTTCTGTGCGCGCGTGCGAATGTGCGGCGTGAATCCTGGGCGCTTAGCTCGGAGATTGAATAGCTCCGCTTCTAGRAGCGCGATCCGGTCCTCGCTGGTGAATTGGTAAGTTGGGTGCGAAGGTTGGATAGTGGAGGCAGTGGCTGGCKCATTCTTTGTCCTTTCAAATATCATGGTGGCTGAAGAAAGTGTTGCGGTAGCGAGCTGTCCGGGGTTGCGACGATGCCATTCGTCAATTCGTTCTTTCAATAAATTTCCAGGGATGTCACGAGGCACGAAGGCGCCTGTGGGTAACACAACCTTGCCGTCTACATTACGCTTAAGTTTCCCGGCGCGGCGGTATTCCTCCACGAGGTCGCAGTTGCGGATGAAGTGATCCTTTCCGCAGAAATTACACTTAATCTCACGCGGCCCAGAATCTGTCATGGACGCGTTCGCACGAGGTCGATTCTGAGTGGTATTTAAAGCCTCGATGATTGATTTGGTGAACTCTGTAAAAATAGAGCCAAGTTGCTCCGTTTTGACAACGCCGTCGAGACCGGAAGGTGCCGCGGCAACAGTAGAAGGTACTGGCGCAATGAGAGCCGTCGAATGTGTCCCATGTAAAACAAAGCGCGCGGCCGCTTGAACATCTTCAATRGGATATGGCTCGTCCGGCAGATGATCGAGAAATTTGAGCTGCAAGCGCTGCGAAACCTTGCTCCAAATTGACGGTGGGAAACCGCGGACATAGGCACGCTTTTGCTCTATTTCCGAGAGACGTTTCTTGTTAATTAAAAACTGGGTAACAGCTAAAAATTGTGCGTGGTAATCTGCAAGATCTGCGAGAGAGTGAACGCCTAGACGCTGTCTATTCCCAATTAGAATATCCATGTCGGCGAGCGTGTATCTGTAATCCTCGTCCGCAGCCGGGTATAGACCCTGAATTGCCTTTTTGAAGTCATCAAAACTTTTTGCATTGTTGTAAAATTCCGGGAGTGTCTCCCAGATATCCGCTACTTCGATGCTCACGTATCGCGTAGCGTGTTCCTTCTTTTCCGTTTCGGGCATTGTGGGAACGGCTTTAAATAGATATTCAATATCTACAAAGAAGCGCTTAAGTTCTCGCGGCTTCGTTGGATCAAAAGTGGGTGCGCTGCGGTCACCGCGAGCAGGCATACGAGTAGACATGATGTTGATTGATGTTTGTGGAATGCTTGGTGGAGTGGGGTTCAAAGAAAGTCCTGCAAAATATGCAGAGAGAGGGGAAATAGATCTGGGACTGGATGATGGAGTGGGAAGGTCGGCTAAAGAAAATTCAGATGACGTCGGTGTGGGTAGGTTATTATGTGTAGCCTGTGTGTCAGGCACAGCAAATAATAAAGGTTCGTCGGCGGAATTATTTGGGTTACGGAACGCAACAATAAGCTCGTCTCGGAGGCTTTGTAGACGAGTACTACGGGTGTTGGTTGAAGGCGCAATGTTGATTGAAACCCCCTCGCGGTGGGCTCCAAAATGATACGCTGTCGAGCGTTCTACGTGCGGACACTGGCGACGAGCAAACARGAACAAACACGAGCACGCAGAGGCTCGACGAAGGTGCGTACGGGGGCGAGGTTGTTTCACAAGGCTTCTAACCAACARRRATTTCCTTRGTCCAGGTGTAAGCTACCACGCTAGCTTCRAACCACCGGAGAGCGCGAGGATACGAGATAACAAGCACGAGAGCGCGRCTGCGCAATGAGACGGARAACGAGGGGGAACTAAGTTGTTATTTTTCTGCGCACATCTACAGGTCTTTTATACCTACTTTGTGTACTCTAGTTTGTAGATAAAAATTTYATGTGCATGTGGAATGGAATGGAGAGAATTAGTAACTAAGGGAACCAATGTACGAGATCAGAAAAATCTAGAAGAAAAATAAGCAAGTGAACTTTTTGCAAGCGCAGTGGAGACGAGATATTTCTAATTATGGCTAAAGTGCGCCGTGTGTTCGTGTTTCACTGTCTATCGGAGAGCAAAGCCCAAGGGGAATGCAACTACGTGTGCCTGAATGAATAAATCCGATTTATGAATGGTGAATAGCCCGTCGGCGCGACGTGTCGGCGGGGACGCAGAGGCAAAAAGGGCGCGGGAACATTGCACGTGACTTGCGGGACTTCGTCGAATTTCGCGAGCGACGCTGGTGCGTGCTCATCAGCGCACCTAATGTTTTTCGGCGCACCTTAGAAATAAATCTGCGCAACATTATTTATTTCCGCGCAGGCCAAAGTATAAGTCTGCGCACTCAATTTTCTTCACGCGCAGTGAATAAAAAATCTGCGCATCACAATGTGTTCACGCGCACTTGAGATAAATTTCGGCGCATGGCATGATTTGTTGAGGGTAAGTCTTTTATTTTTGCGCACAGCTTGAATGATTATTATACATAGTTAGACTTTCATAAAAAATGTTTCCGGGGGAACCGAAAATGTTTCTGGAATTTTTCCCTAAACGGACCGCCATAGGATGCCTTGCTGCAAAATCCTCCGGGTGTGATGGGCTGCGCAATAGTGAACGGACAGCCAATTCGCGCGATGCCGGAAGCCGGGCCTGATTTGGGCCGGCGGACCGCCCCGATTCGCCGGAAGCAGACTCTCAGCGCTGTTGACTCTACACCACCAACGAACGCATGCAAGCAAAGTTCAAATGCGGACGGGCGTGTTATCGATGAAGACACGCATTATCGCTGTGCACACCATGTTTCTTGGTTGTTTAGGGTGATGCGTATGCCCTTTCAAGCTCTAGCTGTACGTCCCACCCCATTTCCCGTTTTATTGCTTTTTCAAATTTATGTAGACTTCTCAACAACCTCTGGCTGTAATAGCCACGCGTATTCATACGTCCTCCGCTTTCTGCGCTACCGCTCGTCCTCATTATGTTCGCTAACAACCTACATCACTTGCATTTGCCCAGCTTCTCCTCGGCCCCACGGAGCGCTCCCACCTACTCGAACCGCCTTTCGTTCAGCACCGCGCACTGTCCGTACTTTCTCCGGATACCCGTTTCCGCTCCCGTGTCCCTGAACACCACAATTAGCACATCCACCCCCGCCTGGCTGAGTAGGCTTCGTGGGCCCGCTTTTCCTCAGCTCTGCCCCTCCCCACCCGCCCGCGTCGTCCCAAACCCTCAAGGCGCGTCTTTCAGCGCCGTGCTACGTCTCTGTCCCCACCCACGACGAACGGAACGTCCACTCCGTCATGAATGAATAAAAGTCTCTGGTCTGCGAGACAGCTCGCTGTACATGCGACACATGCTTCGGTGTCGGCATTGCCTGTGATTGCTATCGCGGCTCCATTTGTGGGTGCGTAGAATGTCTCCTGGCGTGCAGTCTACTTAAGCCGCCCTATATGTGTCTGTCGTCTCTCCTTCTCACGTGTACGGTTTGCTGACCCACGTTCGTGTAGTGAATCTGTCCTTCGATGATCCTGTGTTTGAAGTCTCACTATTGTGCTGGCGCATGCATACCATATCAAGGAAATACCAACCCCGTCAGTTCCAGGCCCATCTTTGGCTGGTCTATTTGCGCTGACATATGCCCTTGCTTGTGCACAGCCCTTGAAGACAACGCAAGGCAGTACTGCCGCTCCATGGTGTGCAGATATATCTCCGTCGAAGGGCCGGACGGGGGAGTAGGTATAGGTTTCTTCACTTTGTCGGTCATCTCTCCGCCATGTCCCCCCAGTCGCCATGCGTCGTGCGCCTTCTGCTACCACGTAGCTCTGCGTTCTCACTGCTGGGAAGCGCCTCCTGCCATTGCGGAGTATGCTCAAGTGATGCCATGGGCAGGGATGCACTGTCATATTTCATTGTCCCCGGGCGGCATCTTTTCTAAATCAGAAGATTCAGAAGATTCAGAACGGCTCACGCTGTCGGCTCTCTTCTTCCATTCCAAGAATGGTGCGTAGACGTTTCCATTTACCTGTTCATCGGGATTCAATCTCGCTATACTCACGTCGGCCTCCTAGCATATTGCTGAGAGGATAACGACTTGAGTGGGTAAAATGCTGGTTGAGGAAATTGTGCCATATTTACATCGGTGGGCAACCGTTGAGCGGGGAAAACCTTCTTATTTGTATGATATCGCACCATATAAAGTCCAATTAAGATACTGCACAAATTGGGGCTATACATAGTGGCAGGCTGGGGTGCACAGCAGGCGCATTGACGTACACAGCCAATCTGGTTTTAGACCAACTAGCACCAACCTTCTGCTCCCCCACCGTCCGCGTTGACCTCAACGACCACCATACCTTTCTCTTCTTCTAGGACTCAGATGCAGCAAACAGGTGGGGTATTCCAGCCGGGACCCAGCAGCAATTTTCCTATCGAAGGCGGGCAATTTGTGCAAAACTGGTCTGCTCATCCCGTCCACAATTGCTGCGACGCTGATGGTGCGCTATTCATTATCCTGGACCTCGTATGAGAAGATACAGTACTAATTGACCTAGATGGCCTCAAGCATCTACAAGCCCATGTCGCTCCTACTGCATACGCGTCCCAGCAAGAAGGTGATGCTCCCAAATGTCACCCAAATACCCGCGCGGCGATCTTGAAGGCCGTAATGGACTGGGTTCTCATCACAACTATGGGACTTCAATGGATATTATGGATTAATGGTGCTGCAGGAGCGGGTAAATCCGCTATAGCTCGTTCACTTGTCGATCTGTGCCTCGAACAACAGATTATTATCGCTCGATTCTTCTTCTTCCGCACGGATCCCACACGCAACAACATGAAACCTGTCGTCGCCACTCTCGCGTACCAGCTCATAAAATCCATCCCTGCTCTCGACTCCATAATATCCCCAATTATACAGTCCGACCCGCTCATTTTCAATGAATCACTTGAAAAACAATTCGAACTGCTCATCTTTGACCCGCTACGACAGTTACACAAGGAATCTCCAATTGAGAAGGCTATTGTTTTTCTGTTGGACGGTGTAGACGAATGCAGCGGAGAGAACAATCAAGTCAATGTTATCCGCACCATCGCACAATTTGTAGCCGAAAAAGCCATACCGCTGATCGTGATTTTCTCCAGTCGAGCAGAATCACAGCTTAAAATGGCTTTCAATTCCCCTAGAATTGACAGTATACTTGGAAGACTGCCTCTCGACACAGACTACCGCGCGGCCGACGACATTCGACTGTTCCTCGACGATTCTTTTACCAAAATAAAAACCACCCATCCATTCAAATCCTCGATTGATTTCGAGTGGCCTGCACCATCGCTTGTCCAGGAAATTGTCGATAAATCGTCCAAGCAGTTCATTTATTCATCTGTTGTCGTCAACTTCATATCCTCCCCGCACTTCCACCCCGTTCAACAGCTTGAAATTGTACGCGGGCTTCGGCCTGCTGGGGATCTGACACCTTTCGCTCAACTCGACGCTCTCTATCGACATATATTTTCACAAGTACATGATATCACTCGTGTTACTGGAATCCTGGCGGTAGCTTTATTAGGTTATCCAATCAGCAGCCATATTTGTGAAATGCTAGATATTACAGACGACGATGTTGTTGTCGCGCTAGCGGACTTGACATCGGTTGTTTCATATGGCGAGGCGGATCATGGTGACTATGAAGTCACCTTTCTACATGCCTCACTCCGTGACTTCCTTCTGGACCAATCACGAGCACAGCAGTACTATATTGACAAGGGTATCTGGTGTGAGAAGCTTGCAGTAACATGCGCGATCAAGAAGAGATATAGTGAGTTACTTCTTTTGTTAACATACCTGAACAATTAAAATAATACATATGCGAAGTTCTTCATTTGCTTTGCACATATCTTAGACGGGCCAAATGCACTCCTCAATTGCGGGAGGCAGTTTTTACACTTGACCCATCCGAATTTCGGCCCGTGACAGGTGTATTTGAATTTGGTACCTATATAAACATTCTTCGCAACATGGTGAGCCATTTAACAATGCATTTTACATACCACAAGCTCAAGTTACCGCTGTTAGGATTTTGGTGATGGAGGAGAGTTGTATCGCAACCAGCTCAACTTGGTTGTGCGTTATATGGATAAGAAATACCCAGAGGCCATAATGCTCATCGGCCTGGACCATGATATCACAGGGATCCTGGAGAAGATAGGCGCTGAGAAAGCAGCCAGGAAGAATACTTCATTCTGGGTGCGCTGCAAAGCCCGTTTAACCCGGGCTTTCAAAAAACAGTAATACACGCGTCAGATTTCTGCTATACTATTTGTACCATATGTTTTGCCTTATGTATTGTATTAGTTTCAATCTGAGATTTTCCATAATTTCAGGATAGAGCCTGCCTTGGATCATGCGCCGACGGGCGTGAAACCCCATCGTGGTGCTTGCTTGCTTGGGTATCTCGTTTCGTATGCGATAGCACAGCAACAATTGGGGCGGTCGCGCCGAGATAATGGCGCTAGAATTCTTGGGGGTGCGTGTATGGCGTTGTCGAGAGATCGGACGGTATGCGCGAGCGTCCGTCGTATACTCCGCTGTCCGCGGTATTTGGGGGGGAAACTGGACGGTCAGACAGAGGTTTGCAGAAGGCGTTCTTGTGCTATAGATAGTATAGTATTTTTGTGTTCTGGCTGCGACGTATGAATAGGTTGATAACAGATCGAAATCTCTTTCAGCGGCAGAAACGCCAAGGTTTGCGGGAAGGCCTCGTCGGGATCTAGAATTGGAGACAGAAGCAGTCGTCGCACGCTGCCTCGCTGCGAAGCCATACGAATTCGCATGGACGTGGACGCCTAGCTTCGTGTGTAAAAGCTGTCCATCATTTACAGCAAGGCATAAAGCTCTCCCCAGCAGAGTAACACATATTAGCATCGAAGGACGAGACGTTCGTGTTGCGTTCATGTACTGTGTGAACCGAGTCACATCGGGGGCGCCGGGATTTAGGTGCCTCCCAAATGTTGATCGTCTATGTTACCCAACATTTAAAGGATAAATGTCTCCAATATTGTGACTTCTATTTAAAATAATGGGAGAGGTGCGGGATTTTCACAATTCAAAAGAAATCGGACAAATATAGGATATAAATATATTTAAAATATTAGAAAAACCTGCACGTCGGCCGACATTCTGCATGTTGGACAACGTAAAAGATTATCTCAAATATATTTTCTGGCCAATGGGAGAAATCTTGGTAAAATTCCTATTGGCCACAAATTTTATTTGGGATAATCTTTTATGTCGTCCGACATACAGGATGTTGGCCAACATGCACAATTTTCTAATATTAAAAATAAATTATCATCCTTCACATGCCTCCGCTTTCAGAAACTCAGAAAATCCTCCATACTTCCCTGTATTTAAAATAATAATCTGAATTGAATGTCTACTTCTATTTAAAATATTTGATTACCTAGGGGATTCACATTTGGGAGAGTCTTAAATCCCGTCACCCCCGATGTGAGTGGGGGACCATTGACTACGGCACGCACGGCCCGAGAGAATACACGTGATCAAAACATGTGAAAAATCCAAACGCTGGCGAAACCACAACCAGCGCCGCTGCTCAACTTGTCTCCAAGTCCGACCTTGAACGTGCTTTACCTCTCTGCTTTAGCTTGCACTCACCATGCACAGTAACGACTACTTTCTTCCCTAGCTGTACTACCCGAGCCTCGTCAACCTGCACCCGCCCCGCCCGCCTCCTCGCCACCAACGAGCCTCTCGTTCAGCGCCGTGCGCCGTCTGGACTTCCTCCGCGCACCCGTCTTAGCTCACGCACCCGCCCACGGCGTTTGATACACATACCCGGTGACTGAACAGCGCGCCCCCGTTTGTGGTGCTACGCCCGCTCTGCATTACCCGCGGCTGCACGCAAGCAGCTGTGCCCAGGAACGGTAAGTCGTGATCTTCCTAACTCTAGTAAGCAACGCACTAATCCTGAATCCCCTCATAGGACGCTGGAGGCGCAGCACGCCGGGTGCTGGACGAACGCGGCGCAGCTGCCGCACACCGTTTCAGCGTTGCAACGAGTCTGACGTCTCTCCGCTGCACGACGTGAGCTATACAGAGTATGTCGCGCGTCGACGTCAGCACTTTGGCCTACGCTCTTCGCCTGTAGCCCCACAGTCTCTGAAGTCTCTGTTCGTGTCTCCATCAGCGTCGCGTACGCCCATACACCGACGGGCCATCGACGTCGTCTGTTCACGCGGCGCACGGGCAAGCTCTTTTCCGTTCACAGCGCGGACACACGCTAAGTCTGCGCTTTTACAAACGCAACGCAACGCGCCCGGCGCGCGGCAGCGAGTGCTGTAGCTGTCCATGCGGAGAGCGCTCGCCACACGGTGCGCGGCGTCTTCAGGATGAGAAGCGTCGGGGGCTTCGGCAGTACGGAAGCGGGGTCACCGGGATGCCTTAAGGTGCGGAAGGCATGCTGGAGAGACAAGGGGTGCCTGTGACACGGATTCAGAGGTGCAGCGCTCAGCGCTCGAGTCGGCGGTCCTTAGAGCAAGCTCAAGCAAGGGGGACGACGAATACGGCGGACCGATTCGCCGAAGGCCATCACGTAGCGAACGTGTCTGCAAATTCTCTGATCACGACTCAAATCTCGACTGTCTTCTACCCACTGCGCGACCAAAGAAAGCATCCAAGCAAGCGGGGCGCGCTATCGATGATTGATGATCGATGAGTGCTGTGTCGTGCTCTTAGCAGAGCTTCAAGCTTTCAAAATTTCAAGTTTTATGTAAGTCGTGTGTCCCGCCCCGTCCTGCCGTTTGTTGATTCTCCAAGATCGTTTGTGGACTGCAAGTTGTGGTAACGACGCACTGTGGCTTCTGGATGGCTTACATTCTACGTGCTTCGCTCTCTACTTTGCTGCTCGTCCTCACTGCGCACAGTAACGGGCCACGCAATCCCCGTCATGTAATGATGCATTCAAGTCGCTTGTCCTCAGGCCCACGTCCCGCACCCACCTGCTCGTACCGCATCATCGCCTTACTCTCGTTCAGCGACATCCGTCCTTACTTCCACCAGATCGTCTGGCCGCCCGAGTCCCCACACACGACGTCTAGTACGATCAATCCCGCCTGGCTGGACAGGCTCTGTGGGCCCGCTTCTCCTCATTTTTGCTGCTCCCCGCCCGCCAGCGCCATACCAAAATATCAAGGCCTCTCTTTCGGACGTACTTATTTCGGCATCGGCGTCGACTGCACTTGCTGCCGCGGGTCGACTTGTTGGCGCACAGAGCGTCTCCTGGTCTGCAGACTGCTCCAGGGAGCGTTGTCTCACAGACACTGTCAGCCATCATCCCCGCGCGTGTCAAGGCTGACCATGTACCATCCGGCTCATGCGGCAAATTATCTCCCTCGAGGAGACTGCCACTTGCAGCGAGACCACGTCACAGACCGTGAATATGAATATGTTGTGATTCCGCCAACGAGGCTTCTACGAACATATCCACACATATCGAGGCCACCGCGGATGAATTTAGCGCACGGGAGGAATGCGCCATTCTTACGTTAATGGCATGCCGATGGAGGTGTGGCGCCCGCGTAGGTTGAGCTACTGCATAACTGTCGTTCTCCATATCCAATAAGTACCTGGATGCATTTGAGAAGCCGATGATAATATCTTAGGGCGTGATGAGTAACTCGCGTAATAACAAGGTGCTCAGTCCACCACGGTGTGCTCTCGGCGCGACACAAATTCGGGGACATCGTCCACCGATCGCGCGGCAAAATATACGCGAAGGCCTACGATATCTCACAGTTACGACCGCCCCTCAACGTGTGTCATACTTAATTCGCCCTGTATGTGTCTGCTATGCAGTGCATTCGTCCTTCGATGATCCTATGTTTGTATAACAACCCGCATGCATACTATACCGAGGAGATATCAACCCCGTCAGTTCCAGGCCCATCCTTGGCTGGTCTATTTACGCCGACATTTGTACACAGCCCTTGAAAATCAATGCAAGGCTGTACCGCCGCTCCGTGGTGTGCATATATGTCTTCGTCGAACGGGTGGACGGGTGAGTAAATATAGGTTTATTCACTTTGACCGTCATCCCTCAGCCATGTTACCCCAAGTCGCCATGCATCATGCGCCTTCTACTTCTCCGTCGCTCTACGCGCTCGCTGCTGGGAAGTACTCCCTGGCCATTGCGGAGTGTGCTCAAGGGATATGAGTGTCCGTTTGCACATTTAATAAGCCCGGATAGATGTTAAACTTATATGCCCAAGACATTTGCGAATGATTGTAAGCATTGAGTGCACGTACCTAGAAAACATGGAAATGTGGTCCGGGATGATAAAATTGTGGTCCGCAATTGAATGTTAGAGGGCGAGAAACTCAAATTGTGGTCCGAGAGTGAAACTTGGAGGGCGCGAATACTAATTTCTGGTCCGGGATTTTAAAAAACAGTAAGAATTACCAAAAAGGAGGCTCCGGGAGTTTATATAAACACGAAATTTTGGTCCGGGATTGAATACACAACGCCTGCATAGACACTGTACAAAACTTGCGCGAGGTCAAAATTTCGGCATTCTCGGCACGGTCATACTAAATATAGACCTCCTCTCAGGATCGGCATGATTATAAGCACTCTATGGAACGAAACGGGACACAATAATTGTGAAATAAATGTGAGAGCTCATCCATTATTGAAGTTCTATTTTGTGCGTCGTTAGCGTGCCCGAAACGCGTCGTACGTGGTCTGCAAAGAGTGCGCTCGCTGGTGCGCTCTCACCAGATGCTAAATTTAAACACGCTATGCCGAAAATGCCGAATGTGCCGAGTATTTTCTTTCGGCAAATAAATAGTACACTTGCCTCTGTGCTTGTCAATCATAGATATTCCCGCTCACTCTTTCAATCCCGGACCACAAATTTACATTCACGCCCTTAAATTTAATTACATTTTCTTGTTTTTTTCATTCCCGGACCAAAAATACACATTCGCGCCCTTCAGCTTCTAATCCCGGACCCCAAAGTGACACTCCCGCCCTCTGACCTTCAATTACGGACCGTCATTTTATATTCCCGGACCACATTTTCATGTCTGTTATGTATGCGCGCTCACTGTGAATCACAACTTTTTGATGTCCAAGCTATCTAAGTTTGATAACTACCCGGGCTTATTAAATGTGCAAACGGACACTCATAAAGGGATGCCACGGACACGGATGCATTGTCATATTTTGTTGTCCTGCACTGCATCTTTTCTAAATCAAGAAGATTCAGAACGGCTCACGCTGTCGGCTCCCTGCTTCCATCAATGGTTCGTAGGCGTCCCGGTTTACCTGTTCACTAGGCTGAAATCTCTCTACACTCACGTCGGCCCCCTAGCATATTGCTGAGAGGATAACGACTTGAGTGGGATACATGCAACTTGAGTGGGATAAACGCTGGCTAACGAAATCACGGCACATTTACATCGGTGGGCAACCGTCGAGCTGCGAAAACCTTCTTATGGGTATGATATCACGCTATATTAAGTCCAACTAAGATACTGGACAGATGGAATTGAATTGGGGCTATACATCGTTGGCAGGCTGGGCGGCACAGCACGCGCATTGACATATACAGCCTATCTGGCTTCAGACCAACTGACGCCAACCTTCCACTCCCCAGTAATCCTCATTGAGCTCAATGACCACAATACCTTTCTCTTCTTCCACAAGTCAGATGCAGCACACAGGCGGGGTTTTCCAGGTGGGACCCAGCAGCAACCAGCCCGTTCACAACTGCTACGACGCTGATAGTGCGCACTGATTTTTGGACTCACCCATGGCATAAATCTTACGCTGATATTCCAATCCAGAGGACGGCTTCAAGCACCTCCAGGCCCACGTCGCTCCCACTGCATACGCATCTCAGCAGGGCGGCGACGCTCCCAAATGTCACCCAAATACCCGCACGGTGATCTTAAAGGCCATGATGGACTGGGTGCTTGTTGCGACTATGGGACTTCAGTGGATATTATGGATTAACGGCGCTGCGGGAGCGGGTAAATCGGCCATAGCTCGTTCACTTGTCGATCTGTGCGTCAAACAACAGATTGTTATTGCGCGATTCTTTTTCTTCCGCATGGATCCCACATGCAACAACACGAAACCTGTCGTCGCCACTCTTGCGTACCAGCTCATAAAATCTATCCCCGCTCTTGACTCCATAATATCCCCAATCATGCAGTCTAATCCGCTCATTTTCAATGAATCACTTGAAACACAATTCGAACTTCTAATCTTCAAGCCGCTACGACAGCTGCATAATGAATCTCCAATTGAGAAGGCTATTGTTTTTCTGGTCGACGGTGTAGATGAATGCAGCGGAGAGAACAATCAAGTCAATGTTATCCGCACCATCTCACAATTTGTTGCCAAAAAAGCCATACCGCTGATCGTGATTTTTTCCAGTCGAGCAGAATCACAACTCCAACTGCCTTTCAATTCTCCGACGGTTGACAGCATTCTTCGAAGACTACCTCTTGACACGGTGAGAGGCTGACTGTGGGTCTAGACTCGAATCTCTCAAAACAAAACAAAACCCCAGCGGAGAGAGATCTTTACTAGGATCGAGCGACGCTCTACAACCAGTATAAGAAATCTAAAGTGTGCGGTACTCCCTGGTATGAGTCTGTTTTGTCTGAGAATCTGTCT
>KN817568.1:16703-210263 GCA_000827495.1 Hypholoma sublateritium FD-334 SS-4
GACGAGGGCACGTCTCAGTCCCTCGTTATCTGCCTTCAACACATGTTTAATGCTCCGAAAAGCAAAAATCCACGTGTAGTCTAAAAGCGACCCTATCAACGGACTACCGTGCGGCTGAGAATATTCGGCTCTTCCTTAATACTTCTTTCGCCAAAATAAAAACAAATCATACATTTAATTCCTCAATGGTCCCTGAGTGGCCTGCACCATTGCTTGTCCAGGAGATTGTCGACAAATCATCTAACCAGTTCATCTATGCCTCTGTTGTCATCAAATTCATATCCCCCCCATGCATCCACCCTGTTCAGCAGCTCGAAATCATTCGGGGGCTTCAGCCCACTGGGGAATTGATGCCTTTCGCTCAACTTGACGTGCTCTATCAACATATATTCTCGCAAGTACACGATATTACTCGTGTTACTGGAATCCTGGCGGTCGCTATATTGAGCAAATTTCGATCCAAAGGATACATATGTTTGATGCTAGATATTGTGGAAGACGACATTGTTGCTGCACTGGCAGACTTGACATCGGTTGTTTCATATCAAGAGTCAGAAATCACCTTTCTACATTCCTCGCTCCCCGATTTCCTTCTGGACCAATTGCGCGCACAGCAGTACTATATTGACAGGGGTGTCTGGTGTAAGAAGCTTGCATTAACATATCTGAGCAAGAGGATATATGGTGAGCTGCTTCTTCTGTTGACGTACCTAAACAGTCTCATAATATATATGTCGGAAGATGTTGATTCACTTTGCACATATCTTAGCCAGGCCAGATGCACTCCTCAATTGCGGAAGGCAGTTTTTACACTTGACTCATCCAATTTTAGCAGCCTCATCTTGGAAACTCAATTCATTCCCTATATTTCCACTGTTCGCAATATGGTGAGCCATTTAACGAAGCATTTTCCGTACCACAAGCTCAATTTACTGCTGTTAGGATTTTGGCGATGGAGGAGAGGTGTATCGCCACCAGCTCAACTGGGTCGTGCATCATATACATCAGGATATTCTGGCCATAATGCTGCTTTTGGAAGATAATCATGATATTACAGAGATCATGGATAAGATAGTAGAAGAAAAAGTGGCAGCCGGAGAGAAGAATGAGCTCCCATCGGAAATAGGGAATAGTCCAGGGAAGGCCTCATTTTGGGTGCGCTCCAAAGCCCGCGTAGCGCGGATTTTCAAAAAACAGTAATATACAGACTTGTATTATGCGACATTTTACATATGCATTGATTTAAGTGCTGTCTTCTAACTGTGATTTGAAATGTATCGCATTGTCGAGGGGGGGCGTGCGGCGCGCACCGACGGCATGCTACCCTTGATGCGCGTGACGGTGGAGAGCGAATGTGGGTCCGGACGCGGTAACTCCCAGAAGGCGCGCATATACCAGATGGGCGAGCACGCGCCGTAACACGAGCGTTGGCATTCATCCGAACGTCCGCAGCCTGAGGACCCGTGTGGAATGGGGCGCGCTGCGGGAAGGTGGTCAACGGCAATGTGGTAGGATCCACAGCGACAGCATACACAGACAGAAAAATGTGATGCGCGGGCGCGGGGGAGACATGCGCGCCCGCGATGTGCAGGCGGGGCATTCGCGATGACGGGCAGAGGAACCAGAAGCAGCGTGCGCTGGAACGCGCGTGCGGTCTGCGACTCATTGACTGGATGTCCCTTCCTTGTGCCGCTAGCGCAGTTAATACACCACAGAGTCCGACTCGTGTGATGGACTCGTGTTTGGTGGATATCCCGGGACGCAAGTAGGCAGCAGAGAGACGGCACGGCGTACTTAGCAGGCGGCACATGTATAAGAACAGCATTTGGGTGCTTGCGTGGCGTTGTCGAGGGGTTGGATCGTATGCGAGAGCCTCGTCCGTTGTGTGCTTCATTGTATTTAGTCATTTCATTGGGGCACCTGGCCGGTCAGACACAGGTTCTCAGAAGGCGTTTTCGGGCTATAGATAGTGCAGTAGTCGATAACGTTGGTGAGAACAGATCGACACCCCTTTTCAGCGCCAGAAACGCGGTTAGCGGGAAGGATTTTCCGCGGCGAAGAATGCCTGTCTGTGGGCATCGTCAAGCTCCACACTCGGAGACAACGAGCGGTCGGCGCTGTGTTCATTGAGGTGCACCATGTACGCTGCCTCCGAATCGCTGCGATTCCACATGGCCCCGGGTGTGCACCATTTCCACCAGAAGAATGATAGGTAGTCGCATCGACGGGCGAGGTATTCCCACCTTGTGAGAGGAGTGGAGTGCGAGCGACGACGACGGAGACTAGTGGGTTGAGGTCGGGCCAGATGGCGTCAAATGCGGCAAGCACGACCCGAAGACGCGCACGTGACGACCACATGTTTTCCCAAAAAAGCGCTGTTGACACCGTCGAGTGACTCGAGTCTCGAGTCTGGACGAACGCAGTTAGAACGCAGTCTGCTTTATATAAACGCGGAGAGAAGTACCTCGGGGACGGTTAGATGCGGAGTATTTCGCTGCAGTTCTGAAGCTGGACTTCCAAGTTCCGGCTGCGACGCTATCCTGCGCCGCTGCTCAGCATTTCCGGCTGCATAACCATTGAACCTCGTACGTCTTTCACGTCTCTACTTTAACTTGTAGTACCCACCGTGTTCACAGCAACAACTTCTCCCCGACTTGTACCCCGCATCCGAACCACGCTGAGCCTGCACCCGCCCCACCCGCCCCACCCGCCTCTTCGCCACCCAAAAGTCTCTCGTTTACCGCCGCGCGCCGTCTGCCTGTAAGCCTGGCCGAGGCCAGTCTCACAACACGCATCCATAAGCGCTCATTAGGCGCCCGTCCCTCACCTCATCGCCCACATCACACGAGGCCTCGCAGCCTCTCGACACGATCACCACAGACGCGCACACACGCTTCCGCCCGCTCTTGTTTCCCCCCTATCATTTCCCGCTCTCACCTTACTCCGGTGTATCGGCGTGTCCTTACGACGCGCCTGGTCACCCGTCGCTCCGTTCTCTCATTTTGTCATCACCTGATCTCAAGTATAAATTCCAGTAAAGTACACAGATGTACGTTAGCTACGGTTACCTCTCTAATCCCACACCTTTGTCCTTTCCGTCGGCTCTTCCCTCCTCGCTCAGTGAGGCTGCCCACCAGACAGCCTTTCACTTTTTTTTTGAAAGCGACCTTGTAGAAATTCCTACACACTGCTACAATTTTTCACAACGTCATCCAAACACTGAAACACCCATCCATCACTCTACTGCACCGAAAATGTCTAGAAAGCCCTCAGCAGACTCACCTGCAACCACCCGAGCACAGTCAAGGTACTTCCCGCGACGCGGACCCTCCCCAGACGAGGCGGACGACTCTGATGTCTCGTTTGCGCCACCCGACGACTTGCCGGAGGACGATGAGTCAGCAGAAATTTTCAACTATGACGAGGCCTACCTTCTACCTCTACCACCCTCACCGCACCGCACACCATCACCGCACCCAATCGACACTGATCGAGACGAGACACACGCCCCACCCGACGATCTGTTGGAGGGAAATGACTTCACACTCGATCCCGATCAAGACGACAGTTTCCACGACGCACCTATATCTAGGGTGCCATCTCCATATCCCTCTCCTTCAGAATTCTCCGACTCTGAACAAGAAATCTACGACACATCACTCTTTACTCCTTTACCACTCGTTTCCCCGCCGCTTAACGCCATCGCATCACCGCCACCAACGCAAATAGGTTCGCTTAGTCGATCGCCATCACTGGCATCTATTAGCTCGTCCTCATCGGGCGATTCTGACTATGCGCCCACAACTTCACAGCTCTACTCAGTCCCAATGTCTTCCACCAATGGCTTCGCTACCATCACCGGTGTCAACCGCGCCAAGGATTGTCCTATCCTCACGGAGGGGGTGATCACACCGGAGGTCATGCTGGCATGGAGCCGCGCCTGCCGCCGTTACCGTGACATGAACTCCATCACGGAGGACGTGATCGTGGCACACGTCGGTGGGAGCGTCAAAGAGCTCCACCTCCAGGATTGGTTCGCCGCTGAACAGGAACGACTTGTCAAGGCGGGACTGGACACCTACCTCGCGGACTTCGCCAAGCATGTCCTCCCGCGCCACTGGGCCAACAAGATCCAGGAGCAGATCCTCTCCGCTCAGCAAGGCGAGGAGTCTTTTTCGAAGTGGCGCATCCAGGTGTTGAATTTGAACTCGGTCTTGGGTATGTCCAAAACAGTCACCGCTCTCACTGAAACCGCGTTGCGCGCTCAGTTGACCGCGAACTTGTGCCCCGACCTTCGCCAGTTCCTTTCCAATGACCCCATCTCCACCACGCTCAACTTCACGGACTGGTCCGCGGAGATGACCGACCGCGATGAGCGGCTTCGCCACGACCGCGAGCGCACCACGCGCGCGGCCAACGAAGCTATCTCCAACTGGAGCGGCTCCAAGAAGTCCAAGTCTTTCACCGAGCGTCTCGCCGACATGGGCGCGACACCTAAGGCGCAGTCTTCTGGGACGCTCACGGTGCGCACGGCAGTCCCTAAACTCACGGAGCTCGACAAGCAGATCCTCGACGAGCACAAGGGCTGTCGCCGCTGCCGCAAGCTTTATGTCAAGCACTCTTCGGACTCGTGCCCGATGAAGGCCACCAACTCTTGGCCCCTTCTCGCTGACCACATCCCTCTCTCTCTCGCGGGCGCCGCTGCAGCCAAGGCCACTTACCTCTCCGGAGGGAGTGTCCTGCTCGCGGTCGCCCTCACCGAGGAGAGCCTCGACCAGGACCTGGAAGATTATTTCCGCCGGGACGATTCGGATAGTTCGATGCACTCGAATGACCTCACCGATTCGTACGTCTTGTCTTCTTTTAATAATCCATTCAGCGCCCCCCACCTACTCCTCAATGCACTTCTACACGCCACCGTCTCTTCATTACCTATTTCTGTTGCCATCAGAGCCATGGTTGACACTGGCTGTCCTCCCACAGTGATTAGCGGCGCCCTCGTCGCCTCGCTCGGACTGCCACTCATCCCTCTCCCCCCAAAGGAGGATAATTTGTCCTCGCTCTCCAATTCGCGCCTTCCCTGCAGCCGATACGTCAATATTTCTATCTCCGTCGGAGGGGGAATATGGAAGTCGGATGTCGTTAGGGCTAAAGTTGTCATCGGTTTACCTGTACCGTTGTTACTCGGAATGAAGTTTCTTTGGATGCATCATATTGTGATTCATGCTCGTAACCGCACTGCAATTGACGAACGAGTTAATATTGACATTTTGAAGCCATTATCTTCTTTGGAATCCCCACTGCCTGTCTGCATGATTTCCCCCCCAATGCCCATACCAACCCAACTGCTATCTCCTGAACTGCCTCGGGGAATTGCTCCACAGACGTCACCTCGGGTGCCTAAAGTTTCAGACACGGCCCCCACGCTGTCAGACAAACCTCACACGTCATGTCAGTTAGCTCCACCGGTGCCCGCGCTGGCCGGTTACCTGCACCCAGGCCCGGTTATGGCTGCGGTCCGTGAGCGCATCGAAACATTGTCGCTCCAACTGACAATGGACGAGCTCGATGCAAAAATGAGACTCACCTATGCGGATAGGTTCCCGCTCACGCTGCCTGACATCACAAACGACCTCCCGGACCACATCTACCACCGTATCAAACTCAAAGACCCCAACCTTGTTACCAAACAGCGCGCGTATGCCGCGCCGAAGAAATACCATGAGGCGTGGAAACGCGTCCTCGACCAGCACCTCGCAGCTGGTCGTATACGGCCCTCCTCGTCCGCCTACTCTTCCCCCGCCTTCTGCATTCCCAAATTTAGAGATGGCCTACCGGATTTTACTATCGATCCGCGATGGGTCAATGATTACCGCGGGATCAACGCCAACACGATCCGTGATAATTTCCCACTACCGCGCATTGACGACATCCTCGCCGACTGCGGTAAGGGTAAAGTTTTTGGAAAAATGGATATGACCAACTCCTTTTTCCAGACGCGAGTCCACCCCGATGACATCCACCTCACGGCCGTGCGCACCCCTTGGGGACTGTACGAGTGGGTGGCAATGCCTATGGGAGGCTGCAACGCACCATCAACGCATCAGCGCCGCATGACTGATGCACTTCGCGCACTCATTGGCACAGTCTGCCACGTCTACCTCGACGACATCATTGTATGGTCACAGACAGTGGAGGAGCACCAGGTCAACGTGGCGGCGGTGCTCGATGCCCTCCGCCGCGCCAACTTGTACTGCAATCCCGCCAAATCCAAGCTCTTCTGCACTGAAATTGCCTTTTTAGGGCATGTCATCTCCGGATCGGGCATCACGCCGGACCCCCGGAAGACGGACCGCATCATTAACTGGCCCGTTCCCACCACGTCTACTAATGTCCGCGGGTTCCTGGGCCTCACTCGTTACATCGCTTCCTTCCTACCAGCACTCGCCGAACACACTTCCGTCCTTACACCGCTCACTCACAAAGACCACGATAAAATATTCCCTCCATGGCTCCCTTCCCACCAAGCTGCATTTGACGCCATCAAAACGCTCGTCACAGGCGCCGAATGCCTCACTGTCATCCGCTACGACGAACCCGGCCATAACATCTATGTTACAACAGACGCCAGCGACCGCCGCACAGGTGCCGTCCTGAGTTTCGGCGAAACTTGGGCATCCGCGCGCCCAGTGGCATTTGACTCGTACCAGCTCAATGCTGCCGAGAAGAACTACCCCACGCACGAACGCGAGCTCCTGGCAATTGTCAAGGCCCTCAAAAAGTGGCGCTCCTCTCTCCTTGGGGTGCCATTCGAAGTTCACACCGACCACCGCACCCTCGAGTATTTCAACTCCCAAAAGGATATGTCACCACGCCAGCTCCGCTGGTCATCCACCCTCGCTGATTTTGACTACACCATTGTCTATGTCCGTGGCGAAGACAACACCGCTGCGGATGCCCTTTCTCGAATGCCCGACGACATACCATCCGCAGTTTTGGCCGCCTGCAGCCTGGCGTATACGCGCATTCCCAACCGCACACCACGCCCAGTCCTCACTCACACGTACATTGCCGGCGTTCTATCCATTTCCACCGACGAGTCCTTTCGCAACGACATTGTGGAAGGCTACAAAACCGACGCCCACGCCCTACAAGTCTCCGCCGCTCTCGCACTAGGCAGCATCGAAGGCGCACGTTCTTCGGACGGATTACTCTACGTCGGCCGCCGCCTCCTCATTCCAACAGTAAACACGGTCCGCGAGCAACTTTATCACCTCGCGCACGACATTTTAGGCCATTTCGGTTTCGACAAATCCTACGAAAGCTTGCGCGACAGCTACTACTGGCCAAACATGCGCCGCGACCTCGAGGGCGCGTACATTCCTTCTTGCACTGACTGCCAACGTAACAAGGACCGCACCACCAAGCCGACAGGTCCCTTACACCCCCTCCCCGTTCCCGATGGTCGTTTTGATACTGTCGGACTGGATTTTGTTGGTCCCTTGCCGTTAGACCAAGGGTTCGACTGCGTACTGACCATGACCTGTCTCCTCGGAGCAGACATGCAGATCTCGCCTACTCATACGGATGCCACAGCCGCACAGACTGCCGTCATTCTCTTTGATGATTGGTACTGTGAGAACGGGTTGATGTTGCGTCTGGTTTCTGATCGCGACCACTTGTTCATTGCCGCGGTCTGGAAAGAACTCCACAAACTCACCGGTGTCTCTATCAAAATGTCGACTTCTTTTCACCCCGAAACGGATGGCGGCAGCGAACGCACTAACAAGACGGTGGTACAGACAATCCGGTACATGGTAGACCAGAGCCAGAAGGGCTGGGTTGCCAAACTCCCTCGCGTCCGCTTCGCCTTCATTGCCACTGTCAACAGCTCCACCGGATTCTCGCCATCACAGCTAAAAACAGGGCGCGCACCACGTCTCATTCCTCCCATCGGTGTTCTTCCTCCCAACGCAACTGCTGCCGAAACCACCGCCCACGGAATCATCAAGCAGATCGAGCTCGACGTTCGTGAAGCTCAGGACAACCTCCTCGCAGCTAAGATTCGCCAGGCGTACCACGCCAACCAACACCGCGGACCGGACATCGAATACAAAGTCGGCGACAAGGTCATGCTCTCGACGACCAACCGCCGCCGCAACTACAAGCAAAAAGGCAAGAAGCGCGCGGCCAAGTTCATGCCACGCTTCGACGGCCCCTACAATGTCACCGCCGCCTTCCCTGAACGATCCGTCTACACCCTACATTTACCTAACAACCCCACGGCCTTCCCGGGTTTTCACGCCAGCCTTCTCAAACCATACATTCCTAACGACCCGGTTCTCTTTCCCACCCGCCACCATCCCCGCCCGGGGCCAATTGTCACTGAAGACGGCCTCGAAGAACACGTTATCGAACGAATCTTGGACGCCAAGAAGGTGCGCAACAAGCGCATGTACCTCGTCCGTTGGGCAGGTTATGGCGCCGAGGACGACGAATGGCTCCCGCGCGCCGACATGCGGAATACTGCCGCGCTCGACGTTTGGGAAACGGCACACGGCACGGAGGTCTAACTTCCTTTCCAACTTTTCAAAAGGGGGAGGAGTGTAAGCCTGGCCGAGGCCAGTCTCACAACACGCATCCATAAGCGCTCATTAGGCGCCCGTCCCTCACCTCATCGCCCACATCACACGAGGCCTCGCAGCCTCTCGACACGATCACCACAGACGCGCACACACGCTTCCGCCCGCTCTTGTTTCCCCCCTATCATTTCCCGCTCTCACCTTACTCCGGTGTATCGGCGTGTCCTTACGACGCGCCTGGTCACCCGTCGCTCCGTTCTCTCATTTTGTCATCACCTGATCTCAAGTATAAATTCCAGTAAAGTACACAGATGTACGTTAGCTACGGTTACCTCTCTAATCCCACACCTTTGTCCTTTCCGTCGGCTCTTCCCTCCTCGCTCAGTGAGGCTGCCCACCAGACAGCCTTTCACTGCCCTTCTTCCGCACGCCTGTATTGACTTCCGCAGCCCCACCCGGGACGTCCGGCACGTCCACCCCTGCTTGGATCAACATCGCGCCCCCATCAGCGACGCCGCGCCTGCTTCTAGTGGTCCGCGCTCGCGCCCAGGCAGATGGACTGCGCTGCGCGTGCAAGGCACGGCTGACCACGACATTTTCGCTCCCGCATGTCTTGGTGGCGCTGTTCCAGAACGCTCCTGCTCCCGTACTCTGCGCTGCTCGCCGCTACTGGCGCGCCTGCTTCCGCTCCGGTCTGGTTGTAGAGAACATTTCCATCAACGACGCTGCGCTCGCTCTCCACGATGCGTGGCCGCACTCGAGCATGCGTTCTCGGTGTTGGCGTTACCTACGTCGGTCCTCGGCTCGATCTGTGCATGCAAAGAACGCCATTCGGCTGCAGCGATCAAAGTCAGGGTCTCGATCGAGGTGTCGAGGTGAGCCTGTCTTCAGTTAGATCGTGCAACAAACTTATGTTCTTGACACAGGCCTCTGGTCGTTCCTGTCCTCGTCGCTGAAGCAGTGCAGCTTGGAGCTTCGATTCCGAGGAAGCTGAGCGCACAACTCAGCGGGTAAATCACCTTCACTTTAAATGTGTATCTCTTCAACATCGTTGACTCTCCTTCATCTACAGTATCGATGCGAGTACGCATAGTGGCATACGTTGTGCCGCCGCCTAAGATGCGCCGTGGTCTGCATTCAAGTATTTGGACAACATACCTAGCACGTCCACTACCTCGCCGTTGTCGTCGGTGCTCATTGGGCCTCAGGAGCATTCTCCGCCTCGCTCACGTTCGCGCGCAGGGACGAAAAAGGGTGCAGTCGCATGTGCATGGGCAACCAGTGACGCCGTCCGCTCTCACACTACCTGTACTCATCTTGCAAGCGCCGAAGAACATTCGTGCACCGCTGAGGCGCAGGACAGTCGACGACCCCGGCTGCGATTCCCAGTATGGTGCAGCCTCGTCGTATGAGCTATCGCCGTCTTACGAGCTCTCCCCGTCGGCTATCCTGATTTGTTTGATGAGTGGATGATAGTATTTCAGGGGCAGTAAGTATTGCCTTCATTCTCAAAATTCCTGGGTTAATCAAGCTGCCTAGTATAGGACGATATTCTTTTAGAATATATGCGCTTTCGGAGCAACGCGACCTAACGAATATCATGAACTGTTCGAAGCGTGAAACACAGATTCACCTGCCTGTCCTTGTGCAGTCGCAGACGCTCAGGTGGGGCGATGTAATATGCTTCGCGTAGGCGGCGGAAGGACGCAGTGAGCAAATGGCCAATAGCAGATATATGGGCACTCTTTGTGATACAGAACACGCGGAAGGGCGCGTGCTAATGCTCGGTGGATGGCATATGAATATTATGAATAGGCATATCGTAGTGCGACTCATGTACGTGGTTTTATGTACGCGGAGTTTCGTGAAATCATGCCTGGATGCGAATGCGTCTCATGCGGAGGCGCAGCACCACGGCATGATACGTGCACCAACGGGGGACATGGGTGTTTGTATGCCGCACCGTAGGACGCGCGTGTGGTCGTTCAATGCGCCGAAGGACTTCTTTCTTGAGATACTAATTTCAGCGCGTGAATGAAATGCAGAGGTACGACGGCAATAGGAGGCGTACGCGTTGCTCTCGATCGGGAGGTAGGTAAGTGCGAGCGTCTGCGCATATTTGATGTCGATTAATGGGGCTGTATGATCTCAAGTTATATGTTCTGAAAAGCTTGTTCTGGGCGGTATTGATTTTTTCTGAAAGTTAGCGACGTGTTTATGTGTGCAGAGAGTCATAATTGAGGCGTCTGCGTTAGATAATTCTGCGGACTGCTAGGTGTTGGAACCGTCGTTGATCATGAAATGGATTGATTTAGAAGCAGTTTCAACTAAGGAAGTTCGAGATGCACGCTGCCTCGCTGCGAAAGGCTGGCTCCCATGTGATGGGCTACGCACTGGTCAACCAACGCTTCAAGTCAAAGATAGAATAATATTAGATACATATGTGCGTCGAAATGCAAGGCAATCGAACTTTGTGAGAATTCGGACTTGACGACGCCCGGAGGCCGGGGCCAAATGATCCGGGCCGGGACCGCCGGAGGCGCTGACGCGAACGCGTGTTGAAAACGTTGAAACGTTGATTCCAACACCACCACTGAACGCATTCAAGCAAACGCAGAGGCAAGCAACCCGGGCGCGCTATTGAAGAAGACACGCATTATAGTGGTACACACAACGATCCTTGGTCATCTGGAGTGATATGCATGCCCGTTGTACGTCCCATCCTGTTCCGCCGTTTCGCTGATACTTAATCTAAGATCGTATGTAGCGGTCTGGTCGTGATATCTACGCACTGCGGTGTCTGCATCACCATGTAGCATCGTACGTACTCCGATTTCTCCGCTGCCATTCGTTCTCGCTGTGCGCAGTAACCACCTACATCATACGCGACATGCCTTGCATTTTCCCAGCTTCTCCTCGGCCCCATGCTTTGACCCGCACCTGCTCGCATCGCCTCCTCCCCGTTCAAGGGCCTCTCGTTCACCGCCGTGCTCCGTTATTTTCTCCTCCAGATGCCCCTCTCCGTTCGCTGTCCCTACTCACATCGTCCGGCATGTCCACATCTGCCTGACTGAACGAGTTCTGTGGGCCGTTTGTTCAACGGGCTCTGTGGACCTTTATTCGCGCCTCCTGCATCCATCGTCCTGAACGAATAGAACTATCTAGCACTCCCAGAATTCTCTCCTGCTTCTTCTCAGCCCCCCCACGCGCCAATCTCACCTGCTTGCACCGTCTCCTCGCCGTTCAAGAGTGTCTCCCTCAGCGCCGCGCTACGTGTTTCCTTCCTCCGGGTGCGCCTCCACCCCTGTGTCCCTGCACACGACGTTCGGCATGTCCACCCCGTTTGATTGCAGCGCTCTATGGGCCGTTCATTCAGACCGTCTGCATCCGGAACCTCCATTCCATCCCGCCTGCACAGAACTCTCCTGTCTGCGAAGCAGATTTTGCTGCTCACGGGTGGCGTCACCTTCGTCGCCTTACGTTGCTCGACCTGTGGGCGCGCGGAACGCCTCTCTGATGTGCAAGCTGTGCTTGCGGGGCGTCCTACTGACGTCGTCGGTTCTCTGAGCGGTATACGTCGGGATCACCGTCGCCGTGCATCGAAGTGAATGACGCTATTCGGTCCAAGCGGCGAACTTATATCCATTGATGACCCTACCCACAGTGGGAATGCGTCTTGGGCCGGGAATCTTGCATATAGAGAAGAGCGTTGCATAGTTCCGCCGAGGACGCGTCCACTTTTGGATTTTCAAATACGATAATGTTCAGTACGTCTGTCACCTCACCATTCTCACCGATGTTCACCGGGTCTCAGGTATACTTTCCACTTTTTTTGCGCCCGTCCATGCAGATACAAATGACAAGAAACAAATAATACATACGGCCGTCCGTACTCCCGCGACTTCTGGTGCGTATCATATCGCCCCAGAGCTTGCTCGAACGCCAAGTGCCGTGCTGCCATTCCCCTCGTCACATACATTCGACAGATGTATCCTCGTCCGCGCGCGCGTCCTCGCCGACATCGAAATAACCGCGGATGCACCCACGTCCCAGTGCATCCATATGGCTCACCCCAGGTGTGGTACGGCTCATGGGCCTGCGCAGCCGCGCGCGCGGAGAGATTAGCGTGACGCAGAGAAGACGACTCGTCTCACGCGCATGAGCGAAAGGACGTCGCGCTCGATGCAGAGCGGAGCACGTGGACGTGGCGTTGGCGATGGCGGCCAAATGCGGGCCGGCCCCTGAGGCTCTTACGTGACGCGTGTCTTGATGGGTTGACCCAATACCACCAACGAACGCGCGATAGCAAACACGGAGGCAGGTAACCCTGGCGGGCTATCGATGAAGATACGCATTCTGCGCTATTGGTCATTTGGGGTGACGTGTATGCCCTTTGTACAAATTGTATGTCCCATTCCGTTCCGCCGTTTCGCTGATATTCTAAGATCGCATCAGGATCGTATGGAGGCGTCTGATCGCGATATCGACGCCCTGCGGTGTCTGCATCACTGAATTCGAATTTCGTACGTGCTTCGCTTTCTCTGTTACCGCTCGTCCTCACTGCGCACGGTAGCAGGCTACACCTATCCTTGTCATGCATTGTGACACTTTCCCTCAGCCCCACGCCACGCCCTCCCCTACTCGCACCACCTGCTCGCCGTCAAGGGCCTCACGCTCAGTGCTGCGCCGTCTGTCCGGCCGTGACCCGGCATGTCCACCCCGCCTGGCAGAGCAGGCACTGCGGGTCCAGCTCTGCCGCTCTCCGCCCGCTCGCGCCGTCCCAAGGCCTCAAGGCCCCTCTTTCAGCGTCGTTCCCCGTCTGTTCTTCCTGTGAACTCAAATCTCCACCGCCTGTCCCCACCCACGACCACAGGCACGACCACACCGTCCTGAACAAACAGCACTCTCTTGTCTGCGAGATTGAAATCGCTCCCCGTAGTCCTCAATCGTACGGATGCACATGCTTTGGCGTCGGCGTCGCCTGCGCTTGCTCTCGCGGCTCGACCTGCGGACACGAATAAAACGTTCCTGATGCGCAGGATGTGCCCGGGAGCGCCTCATGGACCTTGTTTTGTGCTGAACGGGCGTAGCGGGGATTACCATCGCGCGCGACCTCCCAGCCGACCGAGGCAGCGAACTAATCCCCTCTGCTAGACACCTACAACACCGCGAATTCCGTGAATCTGGCATACACTATATAGCTAGGAGGAGCTTTTCGCATTTCCGCCGAGGACACGTCCACGTCTCGATTTTCAACTACAAAGACATTCAGTACGTCTATTACTTCACCGTTCCCGCCGGTGCTCACCGAGTTTCAGGCAACACTATCCAACTATTTACGCTTGACCATGCTGATATAAATGACAGGAAATGAACAATATGTGCGGTCGTCCGTCCCGCAGACGACGCCCCGCACTTCTGCCCCCCGCACGGCGAACAGGTTCTATGGGCCGCTTACTCACGTCGCCACTCCGTCTGAATGAATAGCACTCTCCATGCCAAACGATCTCCCCCGCCTTTCCGAACTACGCATTCATGAGTGCCTACGACATTTCATCACTACGACTGCAACGCCATGCCCATTTACACTGAAACGTCCTCGTATGTGTTTTCCATGTCTCCTTCACGGGTGCGCGCTATGTTGATGCTCATATATGTACAGTACATTAGTCCTTGTCGGGCCTGTGCGGCGCCGCAAATTGGTATCCGCTTATACGCTAATCGTCTTTCTGTCCTGATCTTTTGATGGTGCGTACATATCCTTCATCAGGTCATCTGCGCCAAAATATGCTTACTTGGTGCACAGTCCTGCAGACATCGTGTGAACGCGTGGATCAGTGGCTAATTATAGACACGAACATATCCCTTCCGTCAGTTCTGGGCATTTCCGTGAGCGGTCGTTGGGTGTGGAAAACAGGATACATGGACGAATTTGTACAATATCACGCTGCAATAAGACAAATCCTTGGCAGTGAGAACGACCGCCTCCTCGCCGTTCAAGGGCCTCTCGTTCAGCGATATTCAAACGTGGGAAGGTAAACCAGCGTGCCGGTCGCCTAGAGCAAGTAGCTAGCCTGAATGCTCAATGTAAAGCACGCAGAAGCGCGCGTGCGGTTTGCGAATCGACCAGATGTTCCTCCCCTGGGGCATGTGCTGCTAGGGCAATCGATACACCGCAGTGCGCGACCCATGTGATGACTCGTGTTTGGTGGATTTGCACGCTGCTGAGGATCTGTTCTGGAGGCAAGTAGATCGCTGAGATCTAAGAGACGACATGCCGTACTGGCGCTGTGGGTGCGCGGCGTCGTCGAGGGGCCGAATCGTATGCGCGAGCGTCCATTGTGTACTATGTCGGTGGTCTTGGGAAAGCAAGACAAAGGTTCGGAAGGCGTCTTTCCTGTGAGCGTCTTGCCTGTGACGTATGTGCAAGTTGGTGAGAAGATCGGCAGAAACGAGCCTCATGGGAAGGATTTTCCATGACGAAGACTGTGTTGTCCGTGCGCCTTGTAACGCTCCGCACCTGGAGAACAACGAGCGGTCGGCGTTGTAATCATTGAGGTGCACCCAAGGTGCAAGGGAGCCGGGAGACGGCGGGCGAAAGGTAGCATCGTGCAGGCGAGGAGAAAATATATGGACCATTTTCGAGGCAGAACACTGCGCAGGGCCTGCCGAAACTAGCTGAATGTGTGTGCCCTGGGCCGCTGCTCCCCGATGGCTGGGATGTGGATAGGTATGTGTATTTTAGTGCGCAGCTATTCATACACTCATACGAAGGACGCGCGCAAGTGAGCGCACGGCCTGGGAAGCTGTCTATGTATCTGAAATTGGTGTGGTGAATGGCGCACCGTGCGTTCGCAGTGCGTTAACCAGAGAGCAAAGGGCGCGCGCGGCTCCGTCAAGCGGGCGGATTGTATGTGCCGGCGTCTATCGCGCACTCGACCTCGAGTAGGGCGTGTTCGATAATCCCTTCGAAATAAAGTTCGTGAAAGAAATTTTATACGAGAGCTCCAAAAAAAATCCTCTTCCCTTCATGTCCCTCGTAAGTTTTGGTGCTTGCGGAAACTCGAGCGGTCGGCGTGGTGTTTATCAAAATGCGCGCTGCCCCGCTGCGAAGTCACGCCATTCCCCCTTGCATCCGGGTGTAATGCGTGCGATAGCTCACCCATCGCTTCAAGTTAAATGTATGTGTCAAAGGAAAGGCAATCGCGCCTGGTGAGAGGAATGAGCGACGCAAGAGCGACGCCGGAACTTGCCGGGCCTGAATGTGGCGGACCGATTCGCCGGAGGGCGTGTGTAAACGGGTCACGAAAAGCGCTGTTGACCCAATACCACCACCAAACGCATTCAATCAAACGCGGAGGCAGGCAACCCGGGCGCGCTGTCGATGAAGATACGCGCCATTGCGATACATACTCCCCAACTTGGTCGTCTAAATCTGGGGCGACGTGGATAATGCCCCTGGTACGTCCACTGTCCCATCCTGTTCGGCCGTTTCGCTGATATCCAAAAATCGTATCAAGATCGCATATAGGCGTCGGGTCGGGATATTCATGCACTGCGGTGTCTGCATTGTTCGCATCGTACGTACTTCGTCTTCTCCGCTTCCGCTCGTCCTCACTGTCCACAGTAACGTTCTGCGCCGTGCTCCATCTGTCTATCCAAGTTCTTCTGGACGCCCGTCTCCTCACCCACGTCCCTGCGACGTCCGGCACCCCCAACCCCGCCTGGCTAAATAGGCTCTGGTCCGTTTACTCACGCCACCTGCATCCGCCACTTCCACTCCGCCCTCAACAAACAGAATTCTCTACGTCCTACATTCTCTCCCGCTTCTACTTGGCCCCCCGCGCCGCTCCCACCGGCTCCCTCCTGTCTCAAGGCCTCTCGTTCAGCGCTGCGCTACGTGTTCATTTCTTCCGGACGCCCGTCTCCACTCCCGTACCTCCGCCCCCGCGTCTCCGCCCACGACCTTTAGCATGTTCTCCGAGGCTGGCTGAAGGGCTTCATGGGCCGTTCATCTACACTGCCTGCATCCGGAACCTCCACTCCATCCTGCCTGCATGGAACTCTCCTGTCTGCGGGGCGGATCTCGCTGCTCACGGTTGGCGTCACCTTCGTCAGCTCTAGTTGCTCGACCTGTGGGCGCGTGGCACGCCATTCTGATGTGCAAGCTGTGCTTGCGGGGAGTCCTACTGACTTCGTCGGTCCTCTGAGCGGTATACGTCGAGATCACCGTCGCCGTGCATCGAAGTGAACGGCGCTATCCGGTCCAAGCGGCCAAGCGGCTAACTTATCTCTATAAAGGGAATGCGTCTTGGGCCAGGAATCTTGCATATAGAGAAGAACATTGCATAGTTCCGCCGAGGACGCGTCCACTTCTGGATTTTCAAATACAAAGATGTACAGTACGTCGATTACTTCATCATTCTCACTGATGTTCACCCGGTCTCAGGTATACTTTCCACTTTTTTTGCGCCCGTCCATGCAGATACAAACGACAAGACACGAATAATACATACCGCCGTCCGTACTCCCGCGACTGCTGTTCGCCTTTGCGCAAGATATATCGAGCACTCCGAGCGAGGAACATCTGTGTGCCGCTGAACTGCAGGGCAGTCGACGGCCGCGATGATACATCCTTGGAAAGTCGCAGCGCCGTAATCGAGGGACCGCGCCAGGTGATGCGTGGTTGAACCTCGCGGTGATCCCGCGACCATACACCTCTCGCTTTCAAGGTCGGATGTGTATCTGGACTAGGTGTCACAGACGGTTGAACCACACGGAGGATGAACTGCCATACAATTTCATGTTAAACGTGTATCTGGGTTACTTCTACGAGCCGATCTCGGAGCGTGGTGAGTGCTGAGTGCTAACTCCCGTAACTACCGCATCAATTAAACCGCCCGGTATTATTCGCAGACATCGTCGACCGATCGCGCAGCGAACCATACATGAGCGTCTGGCCGACCCCGTATGTATCTAATTCCTATGTGGCACATTTGCATATGCATTTCGCTGATCAACGCTCGTGGAGTACGTTCTTGTTGATACATTTGTGTTCGAGACTCTGCGACGCTGTAAATTAGTGTCCGTTGGATTTATCTGATAATTTACCTTGCCATTTCTCCGCGTTCTTCTTTTGCTGGCGCATGCGCCTCGCGAGACGTAGGCATCGCCGCCCCGTCGGTTCCCAGCCTTTGAAGAAGTCGGCTCACAGCCCTTGAAGGCACTGCGATGCTATGCCACAGCCACGATATGTGGGTATACGGCGTCTTTGTCGAGTGTGCACACCTGTGAGTAAATATAGATTACCTCCCTCTCTCGGCCATGCTGTGCTACACTTGTTGTGCAGCGTTCGTTCCGTGTCTTTCGCTCCCACACCGCTGTCCGTGTTAGCGTCTGGGTAGCACTTCTAGTCCAGTGGGGGACTTCTCTTCGAGATACAGTCTCCACGGAAAGAGTCCGAATATCCGCTCATGTCCTTGTACTAAACTCAGAACGTCTTGTGTTGTTCTCTCCCTTCTTGATGGGAACGCTATCTATATCTGTCAGTGATCATTGGGTGTGCAAAACAGAGTCATATCGCGCGACAAAATTACAAGCAATTGACAGTGAGAAGATAAACGGAATTAGATTTTGACCGGGATGCGCACACGCAGGGCACGGGCAATGCATAGCTTGTCTGCCTCGTGCATCTGTTCAACTGTCACCCGCCTTCCGCTCCTTCTTCGTAACCAACCACCACCACTAGAAGGCTATTTCTCTATCTCTATAGCTCGCATGCAACAAACAGGGGGAGTATTCCAGGCAGGACCCAACGGCAACTTCCTTTTTCACGGCGGCCAATTTGTGCAGAACAACGCTGCTCAACCCGTTCACAACTGCTACGACGCTGATAGTGCGCTCTGCTTTTTTATTCCCCCTTCGCATAAATCTAACGGTGATATTCCAATCCAGAGGACGGCTTCAAGCACCTACAAGCCCACGTCGCTCCCACTGCATACGCATCTCAGCAGGACGGCGACGCGCCCAAATGTCACCCAAATACCCGCACGGCGATCTTGAAGGCGGTCATGGATTGGGTTCTTCTCGCCACTACGGGAATTCAGTGGATATTATGGATTAATGGCGCTGCCGGCGCGGGTAAATCCGCTATAGCTCGTTCGGTCGTCGCTCTGTGCCTCAAACAACGGATTGTTATTGCTCGCTTCTTCTTCTTCCGCACGGATTCCACACGTAACAACACGAAACCCGTCGTTGCCACTCTTGCTTACCAGCTCATAAAATCGATACCCGCTCTCGACTCTATAATATCCCCAATCATACAGTCTGACCCGCTCATTTTCCATGAATCACTTGAAACACAACTTGAAGTTCTCATCTTCGAACCGCTACGACAGCTGCACAAGGAGTCGCCAATTGAGAAACCGATTGTCTTCCTACTAGATGGTGTAGACGAATGCGATGGACACGTAAATCAGGCCAATGTCATTGACACTATCGCCAAATTCGTCGCGGAAAAAGCAGTGCCGCTAATCGTGGTATTCTCCAGTCGAACAGAACTACAGCTCCAAATGGCTTTTAATTCTCCGAGGGTTGACAGCATTCTTCGACGACTACCTCTTGATACTGACTACCGCGCGGGTGAGGATATTCGGCTATTCCTCGACGATTCCTTCGCCAAAATCAAAACCACTCATCCATTTAAATCCTCAATGGTCCCTGAGTGGCCTGCACCATCGCTTGTCCAGGAGATCGTTGATAAATCATCCAATCAATTCATCTATGCATCTGTTGTCGTCAAATTCATATCCTCCCCACGCCTCCACCCTGTTCAACAGCTTGACATTGTATGCGGGCTGCGGCCTGCTGGGGAATTGACGCCTTTTGCTCAACTGGATGCCCTCTATCGGCATATATTTTCAGAAGTACATGATATTACTCATGTTACTGCAATCCTGGCAGTAGTTATATTGAGCAAATTTTTGTACAGAGGTCATATCTGTGCCATGCTAGATATTGCGGACAACGACATTACTGTCGCACTAGCGGACTTGACATCAGTTGTCTCAGATGCTGGAGTTCAAATATCCTTTCTACATGCTTCGCTCCCTGATTTCCTTCTGGACCAATCGCGTGCGCAGCAGTACTATATTGACAAGGGTGTCTGGTGTGAGCGGTTTGCAGTAAAATGTCTGAGCGAAGGGATGTATAGTGAGTTGCTTCTTCTGTTAACATACCTAAACAGCCTTATAATATATATGTGAAGTTCCCGGTGTGTTTCACAGATTTCTTAGTCAGGCCAGACGCACTCCTCAATTGCGTGAGGCAGTTTTCGCATTTGACCTGTCCATTATTTGGGACGGCACCAATGCAAGGGACATCATTACCTATATAGACATTGTTCACAATATGGTGAGCTATTTAACAATGCATTTTCCATCCCACAAGCTCAATTTACCACTGTTAGGATTTTGGCGATGGAGGAGAGGTGTATCGCCACCAGCTCAACTTGGCTGTCCGTCTTATGGATAAGGAATACCCAGATGACATGAACCTTTTGCAAGAGAGCTATGATATTACAGGGATCCTGGATAAGATAGCAGAGGAAAAAGCGGCGGCCAGCAAGAGGACTGAACTTACAGTCGAGGAGAACTCGGGTGGGGTACAAGAGATAACAGGAGTCGTGGATATAAATCCAGAGGAAATATCGGCGACAAGGGAAGTGACCGAGCTCCCGGTTGAAGAGGACACACCACCGGAGATGGTGAATAGCCCAAGGAAGGCTTCGTTATGGGTTCACTCCAAAGCTCGTGTAGCGCGGATTTTCAAAAAACAGTAATATACACGGATTTGTACTATGCGACTTTTTACATATGCATTGCTTTACGTGTTGTCTTCTAACTGTGATTTAAAATACCTTGCATCGTGGAAGGGTATACCACGGCGAAAACACACGCCGGCGTGCGCAGAAGGCACCCCGTAGCAATGGTTTGCCTGAAATAAGCATAGCGGCCACTGGCGCCCCAACGGCGTGTTAACGGGGATGCGCGTGACGGTGGAGAGCGAATGCGCGCTTGGAAGCGCTAACCCGCCAAAGGCACGCATACTGCAGACGGTGCGCGCGCCGAAAAAACGTTGTTTGAATCCTGCTTCACATTCGCTGGGCCGGCGAAGAGCAGCCGCGCGCTCGCAGACGCGCTGCGGGAACGCGCGAAGCGACGATGCGGCGTGGTCCGCTGTCCCCAGCGACTGCAAAATAGGCATAACACACATGCGCAGGCGCGGAGACGCGCACGCAGCACGGATGCGGGATGTGCGAGCGCAGGAGGGGTGTCCTAGGCAGCGTTTTGACGGAGGACACGTGGCGCTGCGAAGTGGGCCGGACGTGCTGACTTCTAGAAGGCACGCATGTAGCAGGTGGGCGGGCGGTCGCTGACACAATGACGCTGGCCCTCATCCAAACGTTCGCTGGGCCGGCGAAGAGCGGGTGCGCGCTCGTAGACGCGCTGCGGAAGGCGCGCAGCGACAATGCGTTGTGGTCTCCAGCAACAGTGACAAAAGCAGAGCGGGCGGCGCGCGGGCGCGGGGGAGACACGCACGCACGGAGCATCGAGGCGAGGCAATCATGACGGGGGGGGGGGGGGGGGCGAAGCAGCGCGCGGGCGGTATCAGACAGGTGTGGAGTATCTCGACGAGAGGAGGCAGGTAGTAGACTGGCGACCAGCCGGAACCGGTCTACGGAGGGCTGGAGGAGTTCCTGCGCTGGGCCGCCGGCGTAGTCGGCGATGCGCGTGGTCATTGGTGGATATCATGTCGTGCGAGGGTCGTGTGCTGGGCTCGTGTGTGATGGCCGTGTGTGCTGGCGCATGTACCCGTAGTGCGCAGGAGTTGCGGTGGAATGCAAGGAGACCGCAGAGCGACGGCACGCCGTGTACAGGTATGAGGGCAGCGTTTACGTGCGTCGTCGAGCGGTGGGGTCGTGTACGGGAGCGCCGTCGTGCAGCCGCTGGCATGCTCGGTGGGATGTGCATGTAGGTGTACTGCAATGCGCGGGTCGTGTGCCGGGTTCGTGTGCGGTAGCAGACTGGAGAGGGAGGACACGCCATGCGGGCGTGCGCATGTATGAGCAAAGCGTTTGGGTACCGCGTGCGTCGTCGAGCAGTCGGATTACTTACGAGAGCGCCGTCGTGCATTTCATAGTTGGTGAACTTGGTGGGTGGGCATCTGACCGGTGTGAGCGAGGATCGCAGCAGGCGTTCTCGTGCTATAGTTAGCGTAGCAGCGTGTTCTGCCTGTGACGTATGGGCAGGTTGGTGAGAAGAGATCGTCGTCCAATTTCAGCGGTAGAAACGCGGTTCGCGGGAAGGGTTTTCCACGGTGATGAGTGTTGTCCGTGAGCCTCGTAAGAATCCGCACCTGGAGACGACGAGCGGTGGGCGTTGTATTCATTGAGGTGCACCGTGCATGCTGCCTCGCTGCGGAGCCATACGCTTCGCATGTGCGTGCACGTCTGGCCCCGGGTGTGACGTGCTGTGCACTATTTCCACCAACGCCGCACGTCGTACACAGCAGAGTGAAATTGACGAGCGAGGTATTCGCACCTTGTGAGAGGAGTGCGTCGAATCAACGTCGAATGCGGCAAACACGACCCGAAGACGCGCACGTGACGAACACATGTTAGACGGATGATCCCCAAAAAGCGCTGTTGACCCAGCACCGTCGACGAACGCACTCAGCTATGTATAAACGCGGAGGGAGGTACCTCGGGGACGGGTTGGATGCGGAGGGGGCGTTATCGATGAAGACACGCCTTATCGGGGTGCGCAGACTGTCTTCCTCTATCCCCTTTCGCTGCTGTTCTGAAGCTTGACATCCTTAGACTTCAATTAGACTTCCATGTTCCGGCTGCGACGCTGTCTGACCACAACGCGCCGCTGCTCAACATTTCTGGCTGCATCGCCAACCTCGTACGCGCTTCACGTCTCCGCTTTAGCTTGTGCTCACCGTCCGCAGAAAAAACTTTCTCCCCTACTTGTACCGCACACCCGAACCCCGCGCACCCTGCACCCGCCCCGCCCGCCTCTTCGCAATCAACGGGCGTCTTGTTCAGCGCCGCGCCGTCTGCCATGCTTCCTCCCGCACGTCTAGACCCCCGCGGACCGACACACGACGTCTGACGCGTCCACGTGTCCACCCCCGCTTGGATCAACATCGCACCGCTGCGCACCCAGACAGATGGACTGTATTGTGCGTGCAAGGGACTCCCGACGGCGACACTCTCGCTCGCGTATGTCTTAGCGTCGATGCTCCAGAAAGCTCCTGCGCCCGTACTCTACGCCGCTCGCGGCTCCTGGCGCGCCTGCTTCCACTCCGGTCTGATTGTACAGAAGTTGATAAATGTAGACTGCAGGTTGTAATAACCACGCAATGCGTGTGTGCAACGCTGACTTTGTACGTGCCTCGCTTTCTCCATTCCCACTTAACCTCATTTTGCACAGTAACATCCTATATCCACCTGTACCATGCCCACTAACGTGCCGCGATTCTCTTCAGCCCCACGCCCCGCCCCCCGCTTGCTTCTACCGGCATTTCGCTGTCCACGACCTCTCATCCATTGATTCGCTCCGTCTGTACTTCGTCCATATGTCAGTCTCCGCCCGCTGGTCCACCCAGCGTTCTGCGCGTCCACCCCCGCTTGGCGAAAGGGCACTGACCGCCTGCATGCAGCACCTCCATTCTGTCACGAACGAACAGAATTACTGTCTTCGAAGCCGTGCTCGCTGCTCACCGCTCTCCGCCATAGACCTCCGTCGTGCATAATTCCATCGTTGGGTGCAGGCTGTACCGCAAGGGCGTTCTACGGGTGTCGTTTCTGTGCTGAGTAGTCGACGACGATGCCTCCATCGCTGCGCGCGCTGCAGTCGACGAGCTTCCCGCCGTCCCGTGTGGTGAACTTGTCTCTCTCGAGCAGACCCCCGCCCGTATTGCACGCACATCGCAGCAATTAAGTGCGCGCGGGGGGGGGGATATGCTGTGCTTCCGCAGAGGACGCGCACGCACCTGGATTCATGGGACAACGTCCATACCTAGTACCTTCCATAAGCTCACTGTGCTCGCCAGTGCTCACCGGGCTTTAGGCACACTATCCGCCTTGCTCGCGCTCGTGCATGTACAAAGGAACGACATTTACGGCAGTAGACGTTGAGGAACCTTGGTACGCCGCTGAGGTGTACGGCAGTCGATGCGATGATATCCTGCATATTCGCATTTTTGTGATCGGACAGCCGTGCCAGGTAATACGGTGATACGGGTGCATAGAGCACGTGGGATTTGAGCTGCCATACACATCTCACTCTCCACGCTGAATATGTGTTTGGATTCGTTCGCCCGATGGTCATATCTCAGGAGTGGTAAGCGTCGAACCTTCTAACTGCCGCAACTACTGCATTAATCAAGGCGTCCAGTCCACCACGGTGTGCCATCGGAGCGACATGAATTCGGGAACGTCGCCAACCGATCGCGGCAGCGAACCATGCATGTACCTCTCAAGCACTTGAACCACCCTGTATGCATCTATCTTTTGTATCTCCTATGCAAGTGTGTTTCGCTGATCCACGCCCGTGCAGCGTATTCATGCTTGTCGACGTTTCTGTGACAGGCGCTCCGCGATCCTGCGAATATTTGTCCTCCCCTGACACCCACGAAATTTGTTCGATGGTCAACGCCCGCCCATCCTCCGCGCTGCTCTTGTACTGGCGCGTGTACAGGGTGCGACACTAACACAGTCAGTTCCAGCTTCGTCCTTCTTTCATGCGTCGGTGCTGACATTTGTGCTTACTTGGTGCAGCCCTTGAAGACATCGGGATGTTATACTTCGTCCGTCATGCCTCTTTGCTTCCACGGCTCCCCGTGCGCTCACTCGCTTCCGGGAAGTGCTTGCAAGCCAGCGCGGACTGTGCTTCGAGGTATGTATGGCACGGGTGGCGCGGAAATAGTTCTAGTGCCCGCTCATGTCCTTGAACTACTCATTCTTGAGATCAGAATTCCCTTGTTTCCCCCCTTTTCTTTATCGGGAACGGTTTCAAAGCTCTTATATACGTTTCCACGAGGCTACATGTTCGTTGCGTGGGCGTAGACTCAGCATCCCTTGGGCAGGGCAACAATTTTGCCTTGGGGCCTAAGGCGGCAGATCAATACTGGTGGGCGATCATGATAGATGGGTGTGGAAACCCACGATGCAGGACTGAAGGTATATGACATCACGCTACAAAAATAAAATCAATTGACCCTTTGACAGAGAGAATGGAAAGGGAATTGGCAGTATACAGGTGGGCGATGTACACACCTTGTCTGTATTGTACATCAGGCCGACTTGTGTCCACCTTCCGTTTCCCCTTCATCCCCAACCTCAACTACAAGATATCTTCTTCCTCCACGATTTGGATGCATAAAAGAGGCAGGACATCACGGGCGCGACCCAGTAGCAACAACCCTATCCTGGGGGGGCAAGATGACCAGAATGGGTCCGACCAGCCCGTTCACAATTGCTATGACGCTGATGGTGCGCGTTACTCTTCCGATTCCTCCAGCGCATACTGGGAACTTACCGTTATATTTCCATCCAGACGGCTTCAAGCACCTACAAGCACACGTCGCCCCCACTGCATACGCATCTCAGCAAGACGGCGATGCTCCCAAATGTCACCCAAACACCCGTACAGCAATCTTAAACGCCATAATGGACTGGGTGCTTGTCGCCGCTATGAAACTTCAGTGGATACTGTGGATTAATGGAGCTGCGGGAGCGGGTAAATCGGCGATAGCCCGCTCAGTCGTCGATCTGTGCCTCGAACAACAGATTGTCATTGCTCGGTTCTTCTTCTTCCGTACGGATCCGACGCGAAACACCATCCAGCCTGTCGTCGCCACTCTCGTATACCAACTCATAAAATCTATTCCTGCCCTCGATTCGATAATCAGCCCCAAAATCCAATCTGACCCCCTCATTTTCAAGGAATCGCTCGAAACACAATTCAAAATTCTTATCTTCGAATCGCTACGACAGTTCTTCGAAGAATCTCCATTCGAGAAACCTATTGTTTTCCTGCTCGACGGTGTAGATGAATGCAGCGGAGACGACAATCAAGCTAATGTTATCCGCACTATTACCGAGTTCGTTGCGGAAAAATCAGTACCGGTGATTGTGATATTCTCTAGTCGAGCAGAGCCGCAACTCCAAATGGCTTTCAACTCCCCCAAGGTCGACAACATTCTTCGAAGATTGCCTCTTGACAGTGACTACCGTGCAGTTGACGACATTCGGCTCTTCCTCGAGGATTCTTTCACCTCGATAAAAAATACACATATGTTCAGATCCTCGATTGACGCTAATTGGCCGGCACCATTGCTTGTCCAAGAAATTGTCGACAAGTCGTCTAACCAATTTATTTATGCATCTGTTGTTATCAAGTTCATATCGTCCCCGCGCCTTCACCCGGTTCAGCAACTTGAAATTGTGCGTGGGCTTCGGCCTGTTGGAGAATTAACACCTTTCGCCCAACTCGACGCTCTCTATCGGCATATATTCTCACAAGTCCATGACATCACTCGTGTTACTGCGATACTCGCAGTAGCTATATTGACCAATGCTTCATCGAGATCGCATATCTGGTTAATGCTGGATATCGGGCGCGATGACGTTGTTGTCGCCCTAGCGGACTTGACGTCGGTTATTTCATATGACGAGAAAAACATCACCTTCCTACATGCCTCACTCCCTGATTTCCTTCTTGATCAATCACGCGCACAGCAGTACTATATTGACAAGAGTTTCTGGTATGAAAAATTTGCAGTAACATTCCTGAGCAAAAGTATATCAGGTGAGTATCTTTCTTTCTGTGTTAATACATATAATGAGTCTTATAATATTTTGAAGGTTTCGACCCGTTGTTCAAATATCTTAGTCGGGCCAAATGTACTCCTCGATTGCGGGAGGCTGTTTATGCATATCAACCATCCAATGAATTGTATGTGATTGAAGGTCGTACTTTTCTCTATGTTGACATTCTTCGCAATATGGTGAGTATTTTTTTAAAAAAGAAAATGCTATATTCCAGGATCAATTTACTGGCTTTAGGACTTCGGTGATGGTGGAGAGTTGTACCGCCACCAACTCAACTTGGTCGTGCGTCACATGGTTAAACATGACCCAGGCGAAATAGACCACTTGGGTGAGCTACATGATATATCGGGAATTCTAGATACGATAGAAAGCGAGAAAGTCTCTGCAAGGCAGAATACTGAGCTCCCAGGTGAAGAGGAAACACCACCATGGACACTAAATAGCCCAACGAAATCCACATTCTGGGTACGCTCTAAATCCCGTCTAGCCCGGGTGTTCAAAAGAAAGTAATAAATAAACGATATATTTCCGCTATATTTATTGTTACGTTTTATTGTGTCAGGATGCTGCTTGCTCCAGGTCCTGGAAGCGACATATGGCGGAGAACACACGCGCCGACGTGTACATAAATACACACCCTGCACGAGCGGACACTGGCGGATACTAACGGCATACCAACAGGGATGTGTGTGCTGTTCGCGAGTGAATGCGCGTATCGCGTACCCACCCGGCGCCCAGTAGTCCATGTTCACATCACTGGACATACACCGAATATCGCGCATAATGTATATGGGCGCGCCGAAAAACATGGCACCAGCATCCGTCCGAGCCTTCATTGGACTGCAATTAGGGGCGTGCTGGCTGACGCGCTGCGGGAAGGCGCCAAGCGTCGTTGCGGTGTGATCTGCAGCAGCAGAAACAGAAACGCGCGGTACGTGGGGAACGCACGCGGGATGCATGCGGGGCAAGACAAGCCCAGGAGACATATGTATACGCATGCACTGAGGATCTCTCCGGTCTTTCCCTAGTGTGCTCACGGGTGGGGATGTACAGCGGTAATATACAACGCTATGGTGGGCGGAAGGAAGCAGCGCTCCGAGGTTCGAGGGCGGACCGTGGATCATGCTGCACAAGCAGGACGCGCGGGGATGATCGCGCGGTCTGCGGAAGTTATCTGTCTGGTGCGCTGAGACGGAAGGGTGGCTATGACAGGGAGGTGCACTTCCGTGTCGTTGTCAAGCGGGGGGTGGGCGGAAGTGGTATATACGAGCGCCTGTCGCGTATTTGTCATCGAGTACGTGGGGAAGTATCTGGCCAGCTTGAATCAGACAGACGTTCACGGAAGTGTTCTCATGTTAGATGAAGTGACGCACCTTCAGCCAGAAAATGTTGCGCCGTGATGGGAGCAGATAGCAGGGATACGGCACGCCGTTGTAGTATGAACATGTATCAGAATAGCATTTGGGTGTGTTGTCGAGCGGTCGGATCGTGTGAGAGAACACCGTCGACGCGTGCATTTCATCGTCGTTGGGCTGTGGTCAGGTGCCGGTGGGCTCTGAAGATCTGACCAGCCAGAAAGAGGCTAGAAGAAGGCGTTCTCATACTATAGATAACTTTGGTTCCGGCTGAGGTGACGTATGGAACACTCAAGTTGATAACGAGGTGAGAATTATTAACGTCCCGTTTCAGCGGTAGAAACGAGGTTAACGGAAAGAATTTCCGTAATGAAATTGTGTGGTCCGTGGGCCTCGTCAGCCTCCGCACTTGGAGAACAACGAGCGGTCGGCACTACGTTCATCGCGGAGTGCGCTGCCACACTGCAAATTGAAATTCGCGAATTCATACCATTTCACATTATTGTACGTGGACCCCTGACCAGCGTCGGTGGCGGGGATCTGCACCAGTGGTTCGCGTTGTGGGGGGAAGCGGGGGACGGCGCGCGCAGGCGGCGCTGTCCGAGTCGTCCTGTGCGTGCGGGTGTGTGTTCGCAGCGGGTGTCCATCTGCGCGTCTTCGTGGGAGAGGGAGGAGGGGGACGGCGTGGGTGTGAAGAGCTTTGCACTACTTCCATCAGCGTCTCAGGGAATACGCAGCAGTTGAATGACAGATATTCGCATCGACAGGCGAGGGGTTCGGACCTTGCGGTGAGAAGAATAGGAGCGACGACTGCGACGAACAATCAGTGGAGGCCGCCGGGCCAGATGACGGTCGGACGCGGGCCGGCAGGCCTACCCGAGACATGTGACGAGGACTAGAATTGAGTCTAGACCAAAGTTTCCGCCTTTTCGTTTGCCTTTCCAAGGACTGGTTCGCATCAAGTTCGCATTGCGGTGTCTGCCCTACTAACTTTGTGCGTGAATTTTTTTCTGCAGTCTGCTATGCAGTCTGTAATATCCTACCCTCATGCGCGTCATTCCCCGCTGGGTAGACAAGTGTCAGCATTGCAACGCCAAAAGGAAGTCCAGAGCGAGGCTCGCCACAATAGAAGCCACTCATATACGTCCAAGTTCGTTTTCGCGTACAAAATTGATTACTATAGATTGAAGAAAAAAAGAGTGATCATTCCGTGGTAATCGTATTCATTTCAATCAGCTTTCCCCACGATACGATCAGGAAACTTTCATAAACAACATGAAGAAATTGTATGTTACTGCGCTTTGCATATTTTTGTGAAAGTCAAATATTTTTGCGGGAGATCACATGATTTGGTGCCTGGCCAAACAAAGGAGATAATGGGCAGATGAGATCAAGATGCGATGATTTCGACTCATAACGTTCGTCGTGTTCACTCTGGATCATGCCCCCCCGTCTCTCTGATGACCTCAAGGAGCTCATTATTCAGTGGTACTATGTGGAGTTGAAGACAATGGAAGAGATCCGGGACCTCGCCCACTGTTCGATTGGACTTGTTTACAATGTTATTTGCAACTACCGGGATTTTGGACAAGTAAGAAAACCCACTACCAGTCGTGCTGGACGCCCTTGCACCCTCACAGATACCTATGGTATTTATACTAAAAAAACATGCCATGCCAACCTCAGTACAGAGAGTCAGATGGTGCTGCTGGATAAGATCCGGTTCTATGCTCAGGACTATCCTTGCTCAAGTTGAGGTGACCCTTGGAGCAGCGGTCATTGAATACATTTTTTTGCAGGATCGAGTGTATTTATGAAGGAAATGGACAATTAGAAATACATCTAATATTGATTTGAGTAGGTCGGATGCCCAGGAGGTGGTAGAAGGGGATATAGAACAGAAGCTCCGAGAGCAATCCGAGAGTCAAATGTTCAATACTCATGGTGGATGAGACGAGTGTTGAGCAAGTCGCAAGCAAGTCGTACTGATTATCTGCGATATCTCTGTGTTGATCATGGCTGTGCTGAATTGTTTGGCAAGGCACCATCTCACGTGATCTCTCGCAGAAACGTTTCGACTTTCACAAAAATATGCAAAGCGCAGTAGCTGACGCTTTCTCCGTGCTTCCTCTACTGATTTTTATACTAACTAAAAGGAGCGGCCTTGTTCCAATAATTGTACTTCCAGTAAAAATGATCACAAATTTTTATAGGCTCACTGCGCTAATGGATAATTGAGGCAGACGGTCTAATGTATCGATGTACTAGTACGTACGGAATTATAGCTCATTAAAGCCTCAAAATTCTACGAAGTGTCATATATACATAGGACACATGAATCATAATGTAAAACTTGCTAAGAATCTGAATACGACACATACACACGTGGAAGGCCGTGCCCTGAGCGGAATGAAATAATATACGTGGGCTTTCTCCCGGCCATGGCCAGCTAATTTTCAGCTTTCAGAACCTTGGACAGCCTTGGACTGGGCTCGCGAAACAGCAACCGGTGTACGTCAGACGCTTCTATAGTTCTCTTACAGGACTCTCCCATGACTTGCAAGCGTTATGATAAATTGAATATCCATAAAACGATGAATGTGATTATTTATAAATCACAGTACATGAAGGAGGCGTAATATCTTTCTCAGTCGCAGGAATCCACGAGCACAAGAATCCGGATATACAGCCTGAGAGATAGGCACGGGGAGACCGGAAAACTTACTTCATATGGACCCAGGGACTCGGAATGGACGGTGGAGGGTAAGTATATGAGATACATATCCACACAGTACACATGTAGTAGATGGGTAACATCCCTCACAATTACTTCGTTTGTTGGCCAGCGTCGAACACCACTTTTCAATTATTATCCAAAAAAAAAGACAATCGGCAATAGAGCGCTGGAATGGCTTGAAGGTAGAATTAACTGTGGGATAGGATATACTTTCCGAACGAGCCGACGTGGATGTCCCACAGCCCATCGATCTCGGCGGTGAGAGGTTCATTTGACTTCACATTAACTTTGTCCAGCAAGTCTTGGCAGCGCATGGTAGCTTACATGATTAATAAATCAGCCGGTATATAAGATCGTGGAGGGGTCCGAGGGAGGGTGTCAGTCCCAGTGGCACAGACTCGGAGTCCATATTTGGAAGCGCGAGACCATACATGCAATACAGAAATCTTGATTCATCAGTGCCACGTCGGCATGGTATCCTCCGGTTTCGCTGTGTAAATGTGGCATTTCCTACTGTTTGTGGGTACATAGCTTTGGCGTCACATCAAGAATATGGTCTAGGTCAGAGTATAGCCAGGTGCTGACATAGTGCTGCTTACCTGTGATGCGCGGCTCAGCGGCGTGTATCCCACAAATATCCAATTTCTGGTTCTGATTGTGGCCAACCATTCCCGAAGAGAATCGGAACAATTCCTGTGCATATTGGGCAGCCGGTTCCTTTGTTTATAAATAGACTGGGTAGCAGAATTTGCTTGGACTATGTACTCACTGCGATGCCTAACCTACGGTTCCACTGGAGCGTAGTCTCATCGGTCGTGGCCGAAAAATTCTTGGGGAGTCTGTCTACCTAATCAAGTACTTACAGATCCTCTAAGTTGTTCTTTCAACCAGCGTATAGATTTGAATGTATTCAATTCTTGAATTCAGTTCCATCAAATCTCAGTGGGCGTCAAGGCTTCATCAAAGCACTGCGGTTCAGACGATGACCTTTCTCACATCTGTTTACTGCCCACAACAACGGTACGCCTAGTCACTCCACGACTCTATCTGTATTTGAAGCGATCGTATTCCTATAGATTATAGTAAAATTCCTGGTACGCTAAAATTGTGTTATCGTGAAGTTGAATATGTCTGCCACTCTACCAATCCACATATAGCTCGTTGTGCCACTGGGTTGGATAATGATAAGCCGGTACACGCTACTGGAGGGAGGTTCGGAAGCGAGGTACTATATAGAAGCTCTAAGTCAGCACATGTTGACACATGTTTTATTGTAACCAGGGTGTGATTCTGGTAAGATGTCGAGGACGTCCGCTGCGGTCATTATATACCATGTCCAGTGTGCGATTTAAGGCCTCAGATGAGTGGCCACAATCGGAAGACGTCCACGTAGCCCTTTCGGGAGACATCGTATCCGGGATACATGAGAACGGTGGTTGCGCGTGGTGAACGGTATTTTCGAACATAAGGATGAGTTGGTTGTCCAAATTGTATTCGGAGCTGTTTCAAATTATTAAATACGCTATGGGATTACGTCTCTCATGCCGTGGTATTTCGAGTCTGGAAAGCCGAGGTGTAGTCGATATAACAAATTTCCCCCATGTAGATTCCGTCCGCTCCATCCTAAAAATACGAAGGGAAACAATAATTCCCCATCAACATATGCCTTGATCGGGTACATCAATTTATTCCAAAATTTGCCCTTGTTCCGTGCGAGATCGCGAATTTGGCCGAAGGCGGACTACGTCGGCGGCAGTCTTATATTTGGCGAGTACGCCCTTCCCGTATCTAGGAAGCTTTATGTTTGACTCGGAATTAACGGAGACAGCAGCAAATCATACAGATTTATCATTGTTGGTCCAGTCCTGGGACATAAATTGTTTTTACGACATCTATTCAAGAAATAGAGAACGGAGAATCATTTAATTCAAAGGTGCCAGAACACGACCTGTGACACTTCGAAAAATACCAGCTTCGCGGGTCTTGGGATAACAAACATAGATATAACCTCCCATGAATAGTACCATTATTGTACATGATATTCTACGCACTTATCTGAATATAACTGTACTACCTTCTGTATTTTTTTCCTTTACTGGAATTATCTGTGTAAATAAGATATAAATGGTCGCATTTCATCGTTAAAAAGTGTATCCCTGTTCTTAAAATCGTGCACAAGTAAATGATAGAGCAGTCCGCGGCTCAGACTCCGTAAGAACCTAGCCGAGCTTTGACGCTCGCTTTTGAGGCTGATAAGAGCGTGAGAAACGCCGTCCTGCTCAGCGTGATGAATGGGAGAAGAATACGATGCAATCCGTCGTAAGCAATATATTTTATCGAGACAGTGGAACTTTGAGGAGGACGATGACAGGACTACGAAAATGAGGAGATGGTTAACTCCAGAGAGCCGGGCCGCTATCGGCTGGACAGTGATTAGATTATTCATCTTAAATTGTGTGCAAAATGCGAAGGGAAATGAAAGTTTGTGATAATGTGGTGTTACAGTGGTAAAGACGATGAGCATGTAGAGAAGTAAAATTAAAGCAGACGCAATGCGAGCGCAATGCGTGCTAACGGTTTGCTAACGGTGTCTTTCCACGCGGGAAATGCTGGTGACCGGCGAGCACCGGTGATCCGATTTCAGACCCTGTGGCCGTAATCAATCCCGATGACGGATATGAAGATACGAAGTCAGAGTGGATTGAGTTTGCGACAAAAGGTACTGCCCCAGATGGCTCATTGCATATTTATAACCTCGATATTCTTATCCCTGTTTGATAAGCAAGAGAAATTCTCGTCGAAAATGGGGATATCAGGAGTGAAAGTGCAAGATCGAGCGTAGAGGATGAGCATACGAGATCAAGTTGATGCAAAATTGATGCGTTAATTGCGATCATGCAGATTGCTGCGCCCATTTATATAAAATACACCACAGCGGCACACTAGCTGAATATCGGGCATATCTGAGCAAGGACCTGTCGGGCGCTCACTTAAATGCCCATACAATTCATCTTCTAAGCTCTCGAAACCTGCTCCCGCCCTCGCCGCATTCGTCATGGGCAGCGATTCGGCTTACGTCACTCTGCTCACTTCTCTATCGTACCTCGCGGGTGTTCTCGTCTTAAACCAATCTTTGCGTCTGGTCAAGTCGCGCTACAAGCTCGTCGTAATGGTCACGCCGTCGTTACCAGAGAGTGCGAGGAAAGTTCTTCGAAGACAGGCGATCACCATCATAGAAGTCGAATCACTTAGCCCTCCGGAGGGGAAGCACAATCTACACGCTCAGGAATCCCGCTTCGTGGACACATGGACTAAATTAAGGTGCGGTTCTACCCCTGGGAAACGGCATTAGAAGCTTATGGGATCGTCTCAGGGGTTTTGAACTCGTGGATTACAAGGTACTGAAATAGAGGCGACCTTTGAAAGAGACACACTGAGGCGTTTATTTTGCAGCGCATTATCCTCCTCGATAGTGATATGATTGTCCTGAAAAACATGGATGCCCTGATGGACATCGATCTCCGCGGACATAGCATCGGCGCCGTGCATGTGTGTGCGTGCAATCCACGAGGGTTCCAACACTATCCTAGAGACTGGTAAGTACTCGCTCGCATTAAACGGAGTAAATCACTGACATATTTCTCCCAGGAGACCTTCCAACTGCGCGTATAGCACAATCAAAACGCCCTATTCAACACCACCCTCCGGGCACGACGGTACTCCTCGTCCATATTCGCAGCTCAACTCTGGAACCGTCGTTCTTCAACCGTCTAAAGACCTATTCGCCGGTATCCAAAACTTCCTTACTACACACCCAAAGGTTTCCGAATGGGCTTTTCCAGATCAGGACTTGCTCTCGGAGTATTTCAAGGGGCGATGGTATCCTATCCCTTGGTTCTACAACGCATTACGCTCGCACCGAAACGTCCACCCTACTATGTGGTCTGAGGGCGCCATTCACTGTCTGCATTACATATACGCAGATAAGCCGTGGCAGTCCAGGATAACGCCAAGTAGATCGGACGCAGGATTTGATATCATGGATAGGTGGTGGTGGGACCGCTTCGATGCTCTGGGCAAGACGATGAAAAAGGATGATCCGGAGGGTTGGCGGCTGGTGCTATCTACCGTGGACACGCATAGGAAACGAGATCCATCCGGTCGCTGCTAGGTGGAAGTTGGAACCTGAGACACGTTTTTCACCTGGAACTGTGACGCTTCAGATAAGACGTTCGATAACTCAGAACAAGGAGGAGTTCGGGAGGAGTACTATATATTATCTGATCTAATCTTTGTAGTGTATGGAAATCTAATCTACTCGATATATACACCGATCGCTTGTGATAAAGAATTGATTTCGACACAATTTCGACAGTATAATTAACACTTTCGCTCGTACGTGCGTCGTTTTCATATGGACATATTTTCTAGTAACCCATACCTTTCAGTTTTATTTTCCAGCTTTTGCCTTTACTCGAGTATAGGTCTGGGCTACGCCTGCTGTTTGTCCATGCCGGGGCTGTGCGGTCCACTCGTTTCACGACCCAAGTTACAGGTGCCTCGGCTAAAAAGATCGTCCCTTCACGTATAACCTTAATCAGGTGCGGTCACTACGGAGTTCTTGGTCTGAAAATGCTCTCCATATGAATGAGCGCTAGGCAGAAGTTAGACTCATGAGTAGGTGGTTATCTTATTCCAAATACAATTGACATACGCTCCTATTCACCTGGAAAATCTACCTCCATGGAGTACAATCAGACATGTTAAGGACACACTAGTGCAGAGACTACATGACGTCTGTCCAGAGACTGGGATTATTTTAACATGGACCTATAAACAGGCTCCGGTGAGTTGCCGAATTGCCTGAAGGGCCTATGTCCCGGAATGTTCTACCCGCGGCGCGCCCTGCCAGCGGGAGACGTGTCTGTTTTGAGGAGGCCGAATACATTTAATATCGCCCAGCCCTTCCGCGAGCACACCTTGCTGCCGCATAGCCGCTTTAATACCCCCCCACAGCCTTGCCACGCGAGCGCCGTCGCGCCGTAAAGCGCACAAAAATCACACCGCCGCGTGCAATACACCTCGCCGCATTCTCAAGCTGGCCGCTGCGGGCGTATTCGCCTGCGCTCGCACGGCCGATGTCCGAGAACTGGCTCCGCGTCTATATCTGCAGCAGCCAATGCCCGCCTGCGTGCTGACAACGTTTGAGCCTTCCTTATCCGCACGCTCTCATGCTCCCCACCGCCGAGGTGGATGGCCAATGTCCTGCGTTCACGGCGATTAAGTACGCGGGCTCTCGCCCCGCCCACCTGGCATGACACGCTCTAAATAAAGCTGCGGGGTTATCCCTGACGCTGGCGCCGATAGACGTCGTTCGTGACGCGGCTGGGGCTCAGTCCCCGCGCGCCGCCCCAGCCTGGTACTAAGCAAGAGACCGGCGCCCCGCTCGCACTGGGTGATAAGTACGCCGGCGACAGCGCCAGGTTGCCAATCAGCGGCAGCCTATCACGCCCCATGATGCCTACCGGCGTCACACTGGCCGCGCGCATGCATGGGTGGGTGCCTATTTTCTGAGGAAAGGCTGTCCTGTGCTGTCCCCCCGGCAGCGCGTATTCTTATCTTTCAGCACAGTGCAGCAGCGCGGCCGTGGCGCACTGCTATTCTTGGTGGGCCGCGCTCCCATTATTCTTGTCATGTACCACGCGTCGCTGATCGCAGGTCCGATCTCGCACGCACGGCAGCGCGGTCGCACACCCGCGGCGAGGTCAGCCAACGGTGCGTATATCGCGTAAGCAATTTCGTGGACTAGCAGACTTACATGAAACCAGATTCAAGGTACAAAATCCATTGTGCTTCTCTTCGTCTAACTTACTCTTCGTCTAACCTCCGTCGTGGTATTTTAGTCCACGGCTCCGAACGCTGGCCGTTAAATTCGTACTAGTCTTCACAGTAGCACACACGGCCGAGGTGTGCTCGCTATTTCAAAAACCTGGTAAGGATATTCATTTCGGCACGCACGCTATGTCGAGCGCAGCCCATATCCGTCCTAATCGTCCGGCGAGCGAGGCCACTCGAGGCCCACTGAACGCCACGCCCAAGTTGATCAACGGATGTATATTGCGCAAGTACACTCGCACAGCAGTAAACTACACGCAGCACATCCCACGGGGCCCGCGCGCACTCAACGCACGCGGAGCGCGCCGCGCGACGGCGAATTATCGTATCGTAAGGCATCAAGCACGGACATGACGTAGCGGCCAGCGCCGCACGGGCTGCGCCGTGCATTATGCATAGAAGTCGTAAGTAAGGAAGGGCATGGCACGCACGCGCGGCGCGCGCGCCGGGTCGTAAAGTGCTGCGTCGGCAGCGTGGAAGAGACATCGCCTGGCGGCGGGGCGGTCGTCAAGACGGACGGCGGGCGGGACAGGCACAGGTGCCCAGATGTTTAAAGAAAGATCGCGCGTGCGTGCGCGCGGGCGGCATCAGACTCGACTGCGTCCGGGATCGGCGAGGAGGAGCGGCGCGGCGCGCGGTGCGGTGCGGTGCGGTTTGGTGCGGCGGGGAGAAACAGAAACGAGGCGCGGGTGCGGCGCGATGGGCCGGGGCGCGTGGGGGGGGAGGCTGTAGCGCGTGGTGGCGATGTGAAATTACGATGTCGGAGGCATGGCCCGGGGAGGAGCGTGGGTGGCGGAGCGGAGGCAGTGGACAGGCGGAGCGGGGGAATTGTGCCTGCGCGGAGGGAAGACGTCATACTTGGTCCGGCTAGGCGACGGAGGCGGATGGTATATTGATAACGGACGGGTGGGAGACGGCGGGTAGATGGATAACGGACGGGTGGGAGGCGGCGAGGCGTCATAGACATAGGAGGGGCGTGGCATAACGAGAACGTGGGGAAGGAAGTGTGTTTTGTGCGTTGAAGCGATGCGTGGTGTTGTGTTGTGGTGGAAACGAAGACCGAAAAAAGAGAAGCATGCCCAGAAGAAAAAAGGAACAAAAAAAGAATCGCAAAAAGACCCGAAGGCGAAACAAAAAAAGCATATCCAAGCTCAACTCGACTCGCTGATGCGAGGAGGAGCCATCATCATATCGAACGAAATCGCCTCGTGCGCGCCAATAAAAAAAGAAAAAAAAGTGAAAAAAGAAGGGAAAAAGCACCGCACACGCACGGCCCACCACGCCGCCATCGACGCCCGCAAGGCGGAGGCGGGGGCGCGCTACGCGCGTGCGCGGTGCGGGCCAGGAGTGGATGACTCCTGGGAAAGAAGGAAAAAAAGTAGAAGTCAAATACGATAAGAGCGTTTATGAACCGCCGAAGCAAATGAGAGCGAACGAAAAAAAAGGATCCACGCGCGACGGGGGGCTCAGTCCATCCCCGCGGCGTACCACTCCACCACGCTCGCGCAGTCCCACACGCCGCCTTCGCCGTCGTCGAGCGGCGCCTCCTCCTCCTCCGCCTCTACCACCACCTCCTCGTCGTCGTCAGCGTCCTCGACGACCACCCCGTCCGCGCCCCCCATCCACGCACACGCCCCAAGGCGACTGCGGCGCCCAGCACTGCCCTCCCCCCCTTCACCGCCACCACCAGCACCAGCACCCCCACCACCACCACCACCGCCGCCGCCCGACGCGCCGCGCTTAGGCGCGTACCGGTGCCGCATCGTCAGCAGCGCAATCATATAGCTCGCGGGCAGCACGGCGGGCGCGCGCGCGGGGCCGCGCGGCGCCGGCGCCTTGGGCGGGGGCGAGGCGCGTAGCGCGCGCGGGGGCCGGGCGGGGCCCGACGGTGTGCGCGCGCGGGGGCGCGGGGCGAGGAGGATGTGGTCGTCGTCGTCTGCCGGTGCGTTCGCGTGCATGGTGGAAGGACCGGCGGCGGAGGCCGCGCGGAGGCGCGCCATCTCCGCCTCGCACGCGGCCATCGCCTCTGCGTCTTCGTCCTCCCCTCTCCCCCCTTCCTCCCCTTCATCGTCCACATCCTCAAGGAGCACCCCCTCCGGCAGCTCCAGGTCCCCCATCCCCCCCTCCTCCTCGTCGTCCGAAGCAGGGGAGAGCGGCGCGCCCCCATCAGCGGGGACGTCGAGCTCCGCGGCGCCGACGCCCTGCGCCTTCAGGAACTTGCGCAGCCGGATCGCGAGCACCGCGTCCTGCACGTCGAGCTCCGCGCGCTCGCGCTCCCTCCTCTCCCGCTCCCTGCGCTCCTCCTCCTCCTTCCGCCGCCTCGCCTCCGCCTCCGCGCGGCGCGCCCTAGCGCGCTCGACGGCGCCGGCGTACGCCCCCATATGTGCGGTGGTGTGCGTGTGTGCGGCTGAGCGCGCAGACGACGCGCGCGAGAGGCCCGGGCCGTGCCACGCGGACGCGCGCGGGCTGCCCGGGGGGGAGGACGCGGGCGACGGCGCGGGCGCGAGGAGCACCTCGTCGTCGTCGTCCGCGCCGCCGTCCTCGACGAGCGGGAACGCGGCGAAGCCGCCCGTCGGCGAGGTGCTGCGCGACGCGGCGGGCGTGCGCGGGCTCGGCGGGGCGGAGGCGTACGCCGACGCCGTGGGTGACGCGGTGGGCGAGGAGGAAGAGGAAGAGGAGTAGGACGAGTAGGAGAACGCCGGGGAGGTGGGCGACGCCGCCCCGGACGACGCGGACGACGCGGACGAGTAGGAGAACGCGGGTGAAGCGAGCGGCGCCGCCGCTGACGCGCGCGCGGCGGCCTGCTCGGCGCGGTACCGCCGCTCGAGGCCGGCGACGACGGTGCGGTACAGGAACACGAGCAGCTTGAGCTCCGCGCTCGGGACGCGCGTGCGGCGCCCTTGACCTTGTCCTTGACCATAAACCGCGCTTGCGCCGGCGCTGGAGGGGGCCTCGCGCACCGCGGGCTTCGGGTCCCTGAGGGGCGGCAGCGCGCTGCGGTCCGCGCGCGCCTTCTTCGGGGCGGGCGCAAGGAGTACGGGCTCCGCGCGCGCGGGTGCGGGGGCGGGCGCAGGCGCAGGCGCAGCCGGCAGCGCGCGTTGCGCCGCGGGCGAAGGCACGTCGAACGCGCCCGACGCGCCGGTCGACGCAGCCGACGCGCCGGACACGGCGGGGGCGGCGAGCGCCGGCGGGGAGAGCGTGTACGGCGGCGGCGGGGCGGAGTACGGCGGGGGCGCGTCTGCCTGCTTCGGCTTCCCCTCCGCGCGGGCGACTTGCACCACCTGTTCCGGTGCAGCGGCGGCGACCGTAGTAGCAACCGGCGATGAAGGTCTGAGCGGGGCGTCAGCGGCGACCTCGCGCGGGCGCCCGAGGACGGGGCTGCGGCTGCGCGCGGGCAGCGCGGCCTCGCGGTCGTCGACGATGCTGCGCCGCGGGAGCGCGCCGAGCCTCTTCCTCGCAGGTGGGATGGACGCAGACGCCGCGAGCGCGGGCGGCGCGCGCGCTGTTGCTGCTGCTGCTGCGGGGCGGGCGCTGGGCGTGGGCGCCCCGCGCGAGGAGAGCGTGCGCGCTTGGTGCTGTGGCGCGGCGGCGGCGGCGAGGCGCACGCCGGGCGGTGCGCGCGTGGTGCTGAGGCGGCGCGGGCGGGGCGTAGGCTGCGCTGCGCCTCTGGGTGTTGACGTGGTCGTTGCTGTTGTTGTCGTAGGCGGCGAGCGCATGAGGTAGTGCGGCTGCCCCGGGGTGACGGGGGATGGCGGGCCGGGCGCGGGCGGGAAGGCGATAGGGACGAAGGACGGCGGGGCGGGGAAGGCGCGGAGCATCTTGTCCATCTGCTCCCCTCCCGACGACAGCGCCTCCTCGACGGACGTGTCCGACTCCTCCGCGGGCGCAGGGCGCGCGGCGTCGTCTGAGGCTGTTGACGACGACGACGAGGCGGACGAGTCGGTGGACGCGGTCGACGCGGCGGACATGCACCGCGAGCCCGGCGCGGACCCGCTGGCCGCGGAGAAATACACCGACTCGCCGCTCGAGCCGTCGCTGTCCGCCGAGGCCGGCGTGGCCGACGGCGTGGGCAGCGCGTCGCCGGCAGGGGAGAGCGGCGAGCGCATGGGGAACGGGATGATGTTCGTCTGCGCGGGCACCGCGAGCGCGCGCAGGCTCCGGTGGCTCGCCGCGCGGCGCGGCTGCGGCGCGGACACCTCGCCGTGCTGCGGCCGCGCGTCGACCTCGACGCGCGTCTCGACGGTGACCTTGACGTCCAGCGCCACCGCGCTCAGCGCAGCGAGCGCCGCGGCCCGGCGCTCCTCGGGCGCGGGTGCGGCCTGCACAGCAGGCGCCTCAGCCGCGTCGGGCACGGGCGCGGGGGCGCCGAAGAACGCGGACGCCGAGACGTGCGCGAGCGAGAGCGTCGTCGTCGGGCGCGCCTTGCGCGCGCGGTGCAGCGCGGCTGCCTGCGTGCGCCCGCGGGCCATGGGGAGCGGGCGCGGCGGCGTCGCGGACGGGGGCGCGCTGTTCAGCCAGGCGGGGGCCGACGTGCCGGACGTCGTGGGCGGGGCCGCGGGGGGCGATACGGGTGTGCGGAGGAAGGGCAGGCGGCGCGCGGCGCTGAACGAGAGGCCCTTGGATGGTGGGGCGGCGGTGGGGGCGGGTGCGGGCTTGGCGGGGCGTGGGGCGGATGCGGTTCGGGTGCTGGGGTACACGTGGGGCAGGAAGTAGGGCATGACGGGTATAGGTCGTTACTGTGCACGGTGAGTACGAGCCAAAGCAGCGAGGTGAAGCACGTACGAGGTGGGTGAAACGTTCGGCAGCGGCGCAGGCGGGCGTAGTCGTCACAACCTCTCTCACAGTCTTCAGAACGTAACGAAACAGCGGAACGGGGCGGGCGTATGAAAGGGGGAACAGGCGGACGGAACGGGATGGGGGGAGGAAGGAAAGAGGAGGAAGGAAAGGACGAGGGAGCAATAAAGCAGGCTCCGTGCGGTCCGCCTCGTGGCCTGCCAGCCATCACAGCCGTGTCCAATCAACAATCAGAATTTCGGTCCCATTCTTTGTCTCCCGCTCGGCTCGACGCAGCACAGCGCACACGGGGCTGCACATCATACGTATCGTCGGGCTGCACAGACGGCCAGGGAAGACAAGTCGCGCACCGCGATAAGGCGTATCGTCATCGATAACGCACAGCTCCGCATCCAACCGTCCCCGAGGTACCTCCCTCCGCGTTTATACATAGCAGAGTGCGTTCGTCGACGGTGCGGGGTCAACAGCGCTTTTTGGGGATCGTCCGTCAAACATGTGTTCGTCACGTGCATGTCTTCGGGTCGTGCCTGCCGCATTCGACGCCATCTGGCCCGGCCTCCCGTCGTCGTCGCTCCCACTCCTCTCACAAGGTGCGAATACCTCGCTCGTCAATTTCACTCTGCTGGGTACGACGTGCGGCGTTGGTGGAAATAGTGCACAGCACGCCACACCCGGGGCCAGGCGTGCCCGCACATGCGAAGCGTGTGGCTTCGCAGCGAGGCAGCATGCACGGTGCACCTCGATGAACTCAACGCCCACCGCTCGTTGTCTCCAGGTGCGGATTCATGCGAGGCCCACAATACACTCGCCACCGTGGAAATTCCTTCCCGCGAACCGCGTTTATACCACTGAAAAGGGACGTCGATCCGTTCTCACCTATCGTTATCGACTTATTCATACGTCACACGCAGGACACGCTGCCACTATCTATAGCACAAGTACGCCTGCTGCGAGCCTCGCTCTAACCGGCCAGATGCCCACCCACCAAGTCTACCAACTATGAAATGCACGACGGCGCTCCCGTAAGTAATCCGACTGCTCGACGACGCCCGCGGTACCCAAACGTTGTCCTCATACATGCACACGCCCGCATGGCGTGTCCTCCCTCTCGAGTCTGCTACCGCACACGAGCCCAGCACACAGCCCGCGGACGACATTACATATACATGCGCATCCCACCGACCACGCTGGCGGCTGCACGACGGCGCGCCCATACACGGCCCCACCGCTCGACGACGCACGTACGTGCCGTCGCTCTGCGGTCGCCTTGCATTCCGCTGTAGCTCCTGCGCGCAGCACACAAGGCCATCACACACGAGCCCAGCACACGACCCGCGCACGACATTCCATCTACCAATGACCATGCACATCACGGAGCACGCCCGCGGCTCAGCGCAGGAACTCCGCCAGCCCTCCCTAGACCAGTTCCGGCTGGTCGCCCGTCTACTACCTGCCTCCTCTCGTCAAGAAACTCTACATACACACTTGAATTTCCCTGAGACCGCCGCGCGCTGCTTCGCGCCTCCCCCATCATGAATGCCTCGCCTCCGTGCTGCGTGCGTGTCTCCCCCACGCCCGCGCACCGCCCGCTCTGCTTTTGTCGCTATTTCTGGAGACCACACCACCGTGACATCGCCGCGTCGCGCTGTCCCGCAGAGCGTCTACAAGCGCGCGCCCGCTCGTCGCGCGCGCAGCGAATGCTCCGATGAGCGCCAGCGTCGTTGTTTAGGCGCGCGCGCGCGTGCCTGCTACATGCGCGCCTTCTCAGAATCAGCGCGTCTTCTTTCCGGTTGCGGACGCTGGGATGCATGTCAGCTCTCTGGTTTCGGCGCGCGCCCGCCGTCTGCTACATGCGCGCCCTCTGAAAATCAACACGTCCGGCCAATTCGCAGCCCCACGTGTCCGTCAAAACGCTGCCGCATATCTGCCGTAGGAGACCCTCCTGCGCTCGCGAATCCCGCATCCGTGCTGCGCGCGTGTCCTTCCCGCTCCCGCGCATGCGTATTCTGCCTATTTCGCAGTCGCTGGGGACCACGTCGCACCGTCGCTTCGCGCGTTCCCGCAGCGCGTCGTCTTATTTCAAATCATAGTTAGAAGACAACATGTTAAGCAATGCATATGTAAAAAGTCGCATAGTACAAATCCGTGTATATTACTATTTTTTGAAAACCCGTGCCAAACGGGCTTTAGAGCGTTCCAAGAACGAGCCCTTCCCTCGTGGTGTTTCCTCTATACCTGGGGGCTCAGTCTTCTCCCTGGCCTCCGCTTTTTCCTCTGCTATCTTATCCAGGATCCCTGTGATATCATGCTTCTCGTGCAAAAGGTACATGTCATCTGGGTGTCTCTCATCCATATGACGCACGACCAAGTTGAGCAGGCGGCGATACACCTCTCCTCCATCGCCAAAATCCTAACAGCAGTAAGTTGAGCTTGTGGCATGGCGAATTCATTGTTAAATAACTCACCATATTGTGAACAATGTCTATATAGGTAGTGTATTCATATGCAGTGCTGAGCGCGGTGGACCAAAAAAAAACCTCCTTGCACAATTGAGGAGTGCATCTGGCTTGACTAAGATATCTGTTAAGCATACTAAAATCTTCACATATATATTATGAGGCTGTTTAGGTATGCTAACAGAAGAAGCAACTCACGCATAACCCCTTTGCTCAGATATGTTACTGCAAACTGCTCACACCAGACACCCTTGTCAATATAGTACTGCTGTGCGCGCGATTGGTCTAGAAGGAAATCGGGGAGTGAAGCATGTAGAAAGGATATCTCCTTTCTGGTATCTGAGACAACCGATGTCAAGTCCGCTAGTGCGACAGCAATGTCGTCGGCCGAAATATCTAACAAATCACAGATATGAGGTTTGAATGGAGTCACACTCAATATAGCTGCTGCCAGGATTGCAGTAACATGACTGCTATCATGTACTTGTGAAAATATATGGCAATAGAGGGCATCCAGTTGAGCGAAAGGTGTTAAAGACCCAGCGGGCCGAAGTCCGCGAATGATTTCGAGTTGTTGAACAGGGTGGAGGCGTGGGGAGGATATGAATTTGATGACGACAGATGCATAGATGAATTGATTGGATGATTTATCAACAATTTCTTGGACAAGCGATGGTGCAGGCCACTCAGGGACCATTGAGGATTTAAATGGATGTGTGGTTTTTATTTTGGTGAAGGAATCGTCGAGGAATAGCCGAATATCCTCACTCGCGCGGTAGTCAGTATCAAGAGGTAATCGCCGAAGAATGCTGTCAACCCTTGGAGAATTGAAAGCCATTTGCAGTTGTAATTCTGTTCGACTGGAGAATATCACGATTAGCGGCACTGCTTTTTCCGCGACGAATGTGGCGATAGTGTCGACGACATTGGCCTGATTTACGTGTCCATCGCATTCATCGACACCATCTAGTAGGAAGACAATCGGTTTCTCAATTGGCGACTGCTTGTGTAGCTGTCGTAGCGGCTCGAAGATGAGAACTTCAAGTTGTGTTTCAAGTGAGTCATTGAAAATGAGCGGATCAGACTGTATGATTGGGGATATTATGGAGTCGAGAGCAGGGATGGATTTTATGAGCTGGTACGCGAGAGTGGCGACAACAGGTTTTGTGTTATTTCGTGTCGAATCCGTGCGGAAGAAAAAGAATCGAGCAATAACAATCCGTTGTTTGAGGCACAAGTCGACGATCGAACGAGCTATAGCCGATTTACCCGCTCCCGCAGCACCGTTAATCCATAATATCCACTGAAGGCCCATAGTGGCGGCAACCACCCAGTCCATTATGGTGTTTAAGATCGCCGTGCGGGTATTTGGGTGACATTTAGGCGCGTCGCCGTCCTGCTGAGATGCGTATGCAGTGGGAGCGACGTGGGCTTGTAGGTGCTTGAAGCCGTCCTCTGAATTGGAATATCACCATTAGATTTATGCAATGGGGAATAAAAAAAAGCAGCGCGCACTATCAGCGTCGTAGCAGTTGTGAACGGGTTGAGTAGAGTTGTTCTGCACAAATTGACTGCCTTGGATGAGGAGGTTGTGAGCTCCCTGTAACATTCCACCCGTTTGCTGCATCCTAGCTACAGAGACGGAGACAGAGTCTTGTTGTTGTGGTGGTTGGTTACAAAGAGGGAACGGAAGGTGGGTACCAATTGACCGGATGCACGAGGCAGACAGGCTGTGCATTGCCCATGCCCTGCATGTACACATCCCGGCCAGAATCAAATTCCGTTTCCATTCTCACTGTCAATTGCTTGTAATTTTATAGCGCGATATGACTCCCGTATCGTTGTTTTCCGCACCCAGCGATCGCGCACTGATATAGATACCGCTCCCAAATGAAGAAGGGAGAGAACAAAACAAGACATTCTGACTTTAATCTGAGGGCATAACCAGATACCCAAACTCTTTCCGTGCGGACCGTAACTCCAAGAGTGTTCTCCACTGGACTAGAAACATTACCCAGACGCTAACATGGGCAGCGGTGTGGAAGCGAAAGACGCAACGAACAATGAACGACGACGAGAGGGCCGTCGAAAATGAAGTAATCTATATTTACTCACCAAAGACGCCGAATACATAGCTGTGGCACAGCATTGCGGTGTCTTCAAGGGCTGTGAGCCAAGGGCTTCAAGGGCTGTGAACCAAAGTACGAACATCAGCGCCGACAAACGAGCGAAGGACAACCCTGGAACCGATGGGGCGGCAATGTCGATGTTTCGCAATGCGCACGCGCCAGCACAATTTGAGAAACGCGGAGAAATCGACAAGATGAAATATTAGATGAATCCGTAGGTTTTATGAGCGGACATCGATTCGCAGCTCCGCAGAAGATCGAACACAGGAAAATTGACAGCTGTGCAATCGGCTTACGAAGTTCCCGAACTCATCTGCCCCGAAAGCACACCGTATTAGACTGGGCGGCCTGATGGGAATTAGGAACGTCGGTGCTCACCAGTCACGTCCCAAGATATTATCTTTGCCTTGTCGAATGAATCCACATAGATCTCCGATATGGGAGCGACAGGTGTACGGCAGCTCATCGTTCAACCTCCCGTAGCACCTAATCCAGGCGTGTCATCGGCCAGAGAGCGGGCGGTGGATGGCTGTGGGACAAGCACGTACTTCAGCTCCCGTATCACTCGGCGCGATCCTCGACTAGAGCCCTTAAATTCTTTAGGGACCTCATTGCAGATGTCGACTGTCCTGAGGCTCAGCAGCACACCCACGTCCCTCAGCATCGGTGTAGTGGACGTAAATCGCCTGAAACTAGGTGGGCATCGACGAGAACGGTGGGGCCCTGGAAGTACTGAATAGATTTTCAATTGAATTTAGACGTGGGCTCGTCCATGCCGAAAGAATGGCATATGTCTCTCCGTGTTCTTGATTCACGCAAGGTGGACTCGATGCGCCGGGAGATCTCTCCAAGAGAAATCGAGTTTCATTTTAAATGCAGACGCAGGCACATGGGTGGCGGATGGGCAACATGTTCGTTTATGCGTGAAGCGTACAATATATTCACGGCCTGAGATACGATCTCGGTGCAGGCGCAAGTCTGCCCGAGGAAGACAAGGTCGCCGCATAGGAGATCATCAACCTTGACGGGCGCGCGGCGATAGTGATCCAGGCTAGTCGCTCTCAGCACGGAACGGCATCCACGAGACGCTGGTCTGGGACAGCCTGTACAATCAGGATGAGATTCTTCCTGCCTACAAATCAAGCCACGAGAGCAGGAGCAGGCAGTGGCGACGCCGAGGCCGAGGCCAGAAGTATATGAATTTGTAAGGCTGCGGACCGCGAGTAGCAAGCTCAGCCTCGAAGCCAAGGGAGCTCTGTTCATTCAGGACAGAGTGGTCCTTCCTGCCGTCCTGGGTGAAGATGGGTGTCCGCAGGAAGGACAGACAGAGCGAGGAGCTGAGAGAGGGGCATTGAGGCCTTGGGACGGCGCGGGCGGATGCTGGACGTCGTGTGTGGGGACACGGGGGCGGAGGCAATCCGGAGGAAGCAGGGACGGAGTCGGGGGCGCCGAACGAGAGGATCTTGAACGACGAGGAGAGGGTAAGAGCAGGTGAGCTCGGAGCGTAATCTTTGAGAATAGAGAGCTCTGTTCGTTCAGGACGGAGTGTCGGCGTGAGTAAACGGCCGATAGAATATGTTCAGCCAGGCGGTAGCAGATGGCGGGACACAGTGATGGAGACGGGTATGCTGAGGCCGCGAACACGGCGTGCTGCGCGGAAAGAAAGGGATTTGGACGGTGCGGATGGGGGGGGGAGGCGGGCGTGAAGCTGAGGAGAAGCGGGCCATGTAAGGCATGTCCCGTATCGAGGTAGGTCGTTACTAGTTAGTACTTTAGTACTTTAGTACTCATGTACTCATGTCCAACTCCTAGGTGCTCTACGGTGGAGTAGTCCAATCAGGCCTACCCTAGCAGCTGGGGGTCTGGCGAGGCTCGGAGGCGCGTCGAGCGGGCGCGCGGCCAGGCAAGCACGCGATGGCGAGAGGCAAGGAACGGATGTGTTCGTCACGGCGCGCGTGCGTCTACATACGGAGAGTCTAATCTAATCATCGCTCGGCCAGCTCGGGCCAGATCCCACTACAACGGCATCGGCATCACGCCGCCACCCATCCTCCTCTCTCCACCGCAGTTTCCTCCCTGACTTCTCTCTCCTTCCCAGGTGCATACTCGTTATCCTGCCAGAAGCCGCTCACACAGCCCGTGAAACCTGCGTGAAACGATAGATACCACGAACGCGAAGGACAGCGTGCCGTGTACCCGTCGTCAATCGCATACGCCACTTCAACTGTAGCTACTGTCTCTCCCAGTCTTTGTAGTTTCACAAACGTAACCGCGCGCGTCCTATCCCACCCATATATAGCTTTACAATGGGTGCCACTGCGCCAGCCAGAGACGGTCCAGCTCGCATGCGGAGAGCGGCATTTCTCCAATTCAATGCCGTCGTTTTCCGTCTCGTCGAAGAGCCGCATGGTTGAAGAATTCAATCGCGCACCGCATACACCCAACCGCATATACCCACGACACTCACATACCGTGTCCTGCCCCCGTACCCGGTGCTTGCGCGCATGGCGTGCGTCCCCACCCGCTGGACGCCTCGAACAGCGCGCAGCATGCGGCCCCCGGGATTGTGGAGCACAGGTTCAGCCAATTCCAACGTTTCTCAATCTCCCTGCCGAAGGCCCGCACGTTCATGCACGCCGTGTCGCTGCCCGTCCTGCCTTTGCATAAAGCTTCCGACATGAGCACCGCCTGATGACTACGTAAGGTAATCACTAATAAGTAGTTTTGTCAAGACAAAATCCGAATATGTATCACTATCTGTGAAAGATCCGATATAAACAGATCTTGAAGCGCGCCCAGCGTAAGGCTTTTCTTGGGGTATGTACCGCCCTTAACAATGCTGTTTCTCTGATTTGGTAAGCCTCCGGCATTATTGTCTCTTCGACTTGGTGTTCGAGTTTAACGTGGTGGCAATAAAGTGCTCCTCCATCGCCAAAATCCTAAATGTAATAGTAAATTGAGACTGGAACAATATGACTTATCAATGTCTTAAAAACCCACCATATTCCCAACAGTGTTAATAAACGTGGTCCAATCATCAGAAAAAATATGCCAATCTGTATATTTGGACGGATGAAACATATAAAGTTCCTTCATCAATCGAGGAGTGCATTTGGCATAGGTGAGATATGGTACAAGGGCGTCCCAACCTTGTCACACATAATAAGTTTAGATAGTGTGTTAACAAATAAAGCAATGTAAATACCTCGTAGAAACTCTTGCTTACTCAGCAATGTTAATGCAAGTTTCTCGCCCCAAATTCCGACATCAATATAAAATCTCTGCCCACTGCGTGCCGGGTCTAGGAGGAAGTCAGGGAGCGAGGCATGCAGAAACGTGATTTTCTGCATATCACATGAAATAACTGACCCTAAGTCCACTAGTGTGACATCAATGTCATCTTGTGCAATATCTAGCATTTCGCGGATATGAAATCTGAATGGATAACGACTCAATATAGCTACCGCCAGGATGGCAATAACAGAATCAATGTCGTGCACTTGGGAGAATATATGTCGATAAAGTGCGTCGAGTTGAGCGAAAGGCGTCAAATCACCAGCGGGCCGAAGCCCGCGAATAATGTCAAGCTGTCGAGCCGGGTGGAAACGTGGGGATGATACGAACTTTACGACAACGGATGCGTAGATGAACTGCATAGAGGATTTGTCGACAATTTCTTGTACAAGAGATGGTGTAGGCCAGTCATGCTCAATCGAGGATTTGAAAGGATGGGTATGTTTTATTTCGGTAAAAGAATCGTCGAGGAAATGGCGAATGTCGTCTGCCGCGCGGTAGTCAGTGTCGAGAGGTAATCTTTCTAGAATGCAGTCGATTTTTGGGGAATTGAAAGCCATTTTGAGCTGTGATTCCACTCGACTAGAGAATATTACAATCAGCGGGACAGATTTTTCCGCGACGAACTGAGCAATGGTACGGATAACATTGACTTGGTTGTCATATCCGCCGCATTCATCTACGCCGTCCAATAAGAGCACAATCACTTGTTTGAATGGTATCGCCCCATGCAGCTGTCGAAGCGGTTCAAAAACCAAAGCCTCGAATTGATGCTCCAGAGACTGATTGAAGATAAGGGGGTCGGAACGTATTTTGTCGAGGATTATGGGGTTGAGAGCGGGTATGAGTGTTATGAGCTGGTATGCGAAAGTGGCGACAAGAGGTTTGGTGTGATTCCGCGCAGAGTCGGTGCGAAAAAAGAAGAATCTGGCAATGACAATCTGCTGTTTGAGGCACAAATCGACAATTGAACGCGCTATCGCGGATTTTCCAGCTCCAGCAGCACCGTTTAGCCATAATATCCTCTGAATTCCCGTTATCGCGATCGTCATCCAGGTCATAATAGCGTTCAAAACTGCTTCGCGTGTACGTGGATGACATTTGGGAGCGTCGCCTTCTTGCTGAGTAGCATATGCCGTTGGAGCAACATATGGTTTCAAGCGATTGAAAACATCTATGCCAGAAGGTAAAGGGTCAGAGTCCGATATTCAGTACCTCATAACACTAATATCGTACCGTCTGCGTTGTGTGTAGGCGGATAGTTGTGTTGAATAAATTGACCTCCCTGGATAAGTAAACTGCTTCCATTTCCAGCTTGAATGACGCCTCTGTCTTGTCGCATCCTGTCGCTGGAGGGAATCTATATGGTGTATGAGTGAGCGGGAGTCTAAGAAACGTGTGATTACCCGGAGCACAGAACCTCCATCACACAGCCTCTATCGCACACAGCGGCCGGTGGGGGTGATGCACCGCCTACAGTAGTAGCTATATATAGCCACGTTACGTTGATTGCCACTGAGTCGACAGCCTCCAATCTGGATTTTTTTGACATCGCACAAATAATTGTTGTAGATATCTCAGTATCGTTCAATTGTACTTGATATGCGCATCAACATAGGTGGTCTGCAGTGTGCTCAATGACATTCTTGTGTGAGAGCACAGCCCCGTTGACAAGGACACTTCGGTACCATTCCGGCCATAGAACGGACCACGCAGCGCGCGCCTGGAATCTGGATGATCTTAGAGAAATCCACAGAAATGCGGCTCCGAAGGATTTGAAATGAAAGCTGAATGGTGTTCGACGAAGACCGGCATAGTAAATACTGTATATCGGCAGATCACGAAACGACGGTACACGTCGCAGTCTTCAAGAACTATACGTCAAGCAAACACATACGTCAGCAGACGGAGGAGACCGCAGCGTAATCAATGCGAAAATTATGCGAATTAGGAGTGGGAGAGTCAATGGTCACCTCTCCTGAAAAACATTTGTCCGACGAGGATAAGTTCGCGGCACAGGTCGGTAAGGTGAACGCCCACCTCGACATCACGGTCTCGATCGCTATCCCGCTATTGACTACTATCACGAAAAGTGGCTCTTTGCATCCACAGACTGATCCGCCAGAGGTGGAGCAAGCGTCGCCAGCACTAAATAATGTATGCTCGAGTGCGACCGAGGAATGCAGGAGTAGTGTTATGTACAATCTAGGGGAGGTGTGACAGGCGAGCTTCCAGTAACGTCGCATATGGACGCAGGCGCGCCCCGGAGCACCAATTACGAGAGCTTATATATGCGCAACGGAGAAAATCGTGGTTGACTGTGCGGCGCGCTTACTTGCGTTCGCCCCAGGCCATTGGGAGCGGGCGCGGTGTCGCGGGCGGAGGCCGGGAGGCGCGCGGCTCAGCCAGGCGGAAGTGGAAGTGTCGGATGTTCCGCATCATGCATCCATGGGGGCCATGGGGCTTCAGATGGGCATGCTGAGGAAGGGCAGACGGCGCGCGCCGCTGAACGAGAGGCCCTTGGATGGCGACGAGACGGGCGGGGCACGTGCAGTCTTAGCCGGGCAGGACCTGAAGCTTGAAGAGTTCTGGCGCTGGGGTACACACACATGCGAGAGGAAGTAGGGCATAATGGGCGTAGGTCGTTACAGTGACTGTACATGGTGAGTATGAGCATTTCATCAGCAACAGCGGCGGCACATACGACGTTGGTGATGCAGAAACATCGGCACGCTGTTCTGCTTCCTTTCCCCATCAAAAATTCTCCACCTCCGTTCCGCCTCCGTTCAGCGTGTGTGTCTTCCCCGCACATGTGCATTGCATTTTTCTGCCTATGTCACTGTTGCTGCGAACCCCACCGCATCACCACTTGGTTCCTTCCTGCAGATCATCTGCGAACGCGCGCCCGCTCTCCCGGAGCCCAGTGTGTGCTTGGGCCTTTCGTCTTGGGGACAGGCGGTGGAGACGGGAGTCCGCAGAAAGAATAGACAGAGTGCTGCGCCAAGAGAAGGGGCCTTGAGGCCTTGGGACGGCGCGGAGGGGCGAACTGAGGAAAAGTAGGTCCAAAGAGCCCGCCCAGCCAAGCGGGGGCGGAAGCTAGACGTCGTGTGCGGCGACACGGGGGCTCAGACAATCCGGAGGAAGCAAGGACGGAGTCGCGGCGCTGACGAGAGGCGCTTGAACGGCGAGTAGACGGTGCGAAAAAGTGGGAGCAGCGCGTGGGGCTGAAGAGAAGCAGTGGAGAATGTTGAGAATACATAGAGAGTTTTGTTCGTTCAGGACGGAATGGCGGCGTGAGTAAGCAACCCACAGAATGTGTTCAGCCAGGCGGGCCGTCGGCGAGAAACAGGAGTAAAGACGGGTATACCGACGAAGGGAAGACGGCGCGCTGGGCTGAAAGAAAAGCATTTGGACATCGCGGACGGGTGGGGAAGGCGGGCGCGGAGCCGACCATGGAAGGCATGTCGTGTATCGATGTAGGCCGTCAATATTTCAATGTGCACAATGCTAGTGAGGCCTTGAGGACGGCGGTGTCAGAGAAAGCGAAGCACATATGAACTTAGTGATGCAGACACCGCAGGACGTGGTTATCACAACCAGAAGCCTACATACGATCTTGTATAAAGCCATTTTTTATCAAATATTCAAACACCCATAAAATTGAGTGGTGAAGTGCCAGAAAGTACCTAAATACCCTGATATCTGTTTCTGGTCCTACAATTTCTATTACTAAGTCCTGTAAATACTTGTGCCAATGGTATACATCCCTTGTTCAAGGTTTGAAATTAATCAAGGCTTGGTTATAAGTTGGTAACGACTTGGTTACTTGTTGGTTATTGGTTAACAGTTGGTAACTACTTGGTAATGACTTGGTAAGGACTTGGTTTTCGTTGGTGAGGACTTGGTTTTTTGTTGGTGAAGGCTTGGTTTTTGTTGGTGGAGTATTGGTTTGAGGTTTCTGCGCCTTCACTGTAGTTTAGTGAGTTATATCTGTTAATTTAAAGCGGACCGACCGGCTTGCCGAATCGGCCTCGCCTCTTGTCGGCGCGGCAACGGCGCGAGCCGGACTTGCTCTGCCTCAGAATTGTGTAAAGCCTTACAATGTATTTTATATAAGGCTTCAAATGAGATAGAGGATGAGTATATGCCAAAAATGTAAGTCCAAATAAATTTTGAAGTCAAGTACTTATTCGAACAAAGAGGTAGCAGTGTGGCACTGTACGTAGTGACGAGCACGCGCTCTCGCCGCATTCAACGAAGAAACAACTCCCGCGCCGCTCGCCGCATTTCCGCAACTCCCCAGCGCATTGCACCGCCGCCAGTAYACGTYTCTCAGTTTTTCTCTCTTTTTATTCCACTTTACAACATACATATATTAAACTCTTCCATAATTACATTCTCAACGCGTTCATTATTGGTTCGCCGATGCGCGACAATTTATTGCGTTGTTATATTTAGGCGCCCGCATACATTCCCGCTGCGCCTCGTCTTTGTTTCATTTTGATTTTATTATTTTATTTTACGTTTCTTTCAGATTCACACCCTGGTACATATCATCTGTTTTGTTTGATACATTTGCGCACAATTTATAGTTTGAAAATGAGGATAAAAGCATAGTTGAACCACTATGCGCAACAGATACAAGATCTGGGTCATTTGGAGAGTCRGTAGATACTGTACATCTTGCRTAGCGTACTTAGATATACTAGTAGACGCTCGGCACATCATAAATGCGCCGCATAAGAAAAAAGCAGAATGTGGAAAGGTGGATCAGGAGGCGCATCGTGCTTGCACGATGGATAAAGTCGGACGAGAGACGGGCGCTTAAAGGCGCGCGTGTTGTAAGCTGGTGTCGGCCAGGCTTACATGGTGACATTCTCTTTTTTTGTTCCTTAGACTCCGCTGCTCCCGCTGACAAACTGCTCACTGCTTGACGCCGCCGAGCGCACACCGAAATGTTTGTAAAACAGGCCTGACATTGACAGCAATTCCCTTCAAGTTGGGATATCGGAGCTTCGGTGACCTTGATATCAACAATAAACATGTATATTACCAGCCTCTTTAAGCTCATTCTAGTATAATTTCTGCCAGACACGCAAGATATATGCATGGTTTRAGCGTGCATAAATTAACAGCGGAGTGGCGGAGGCCTAGGCAACGCAGGCACCGCTGGGTGAGCGAAAGCCTGGAAACGGCGCGTCCAGTACCTTAGCGCCGTGCAGGGCCACAGGAAATGTGCGTGGCATGTSCGTGGCACGTCCGTGGACGTCCGTGCTGTCCGTGGTGCGCTTATGTTTATTATTGAWAAATGAATGACTTTAAGAAATTGCCACACTCACGACTTATAACATTAAATAAAACTTCATGAATTTACCAATGACACTTTCASGGCATGACAAACCAGAACGAGACAGCCGCTTCTTACGCAATGCTTCACGCTTGAATATTTGAACGGCCACTGCGCGTATGGCGACACCGCCTGCCAATGTAATTAATCTAGACCAAAATTCATCCTAATTCTCTCATTTTGCGCAGTGTTTCTCRTAAATGCGCTTGCAGAGCCCCCGCTACGTCCGTGTTGAGCACTCTGYGCGTTGTTACCTGCGCCCGGTCSAGCGTGCGGCCGTGCGCGATGCGGGGAACTCCGTTTACAGCCGCTTGAGTTGCCGAGCAGCCGGCATGCTCCGGCGTCCTGGAGCCATTTCGGGCCTCGGCGATGAAGCCGACTCGCGCGCGACTTCGAAAAAAAAAGCATATAACTACAGAGTTCACCAACGCAATTCACACCTGCAAAACTGTATTGACGAAGTACAACTACATTCATTCGCAATTGATCCACAATCAAAACTAACCAAGCGCAAACCAAGCCGAAACCAAGTTCCCACCAATCAAACCAAGAGATGACCAAGTCACACCAAGGCGTCAGATCGTTAAAACCCGCAATCCAAMCCTGCCGCTGAGTCGCTTAGATGTAGGCTCTCACCCTACAAAATTGCTATGGTTCTGGGAGCTCACCACCTATTTTTAAGGTTGTTGAACGTCCGAATACTTGATGAAAAAAGACGTCATAATCTTGGAATATCAGCGAAACGGCAGAACATTTGATGAAACGTACAAAGGGCTTACATATCACCCCAAATGACCAAGGAGCGTTGTGTACTGCAATAATGCGTACCTTCGTCGGTAGAGCGCCCGGGTTGCCCTGCCTCCGCGTTTGCTTGAACGCGTTCGGTGGTGGTGTTGGGTCAACGTCAACACGCGTCACGTCAGTGCATCCGGCGAATCGCGTCGGGCTCGGCCTTATTCGGTCCCGGCCTCCGGAGTCGCCGTGCTGGCGAGTCTCATCCCTCACCCATTCCTCTCACAAGGTGTCATTACCTGCCTTTCGACGCATATTTCTGACATTCTGCTATTTGGGTTAGTGTGCAGCCCATCACATGCATCACACTGGGAGCCAGGCACGCACGAACATGGGAAATGGCATGGTTTCGCAGTGGTGCAGCGCATCTCGATAAACACTTAAACGCCGACCACTGGATTTCCCGCAAGTATTGAGACTTACGAGGGCAATGGAAAGAATTGGATATATTTAATTTCTCTCCCGAACCTTATTTATCAGGTATGCCGATCTATCCTCATTTATGTTTTCGATTTATTCATACGCCACAGCCAGCCGCTACTTACATTATCAATGAAACCAGAACGTCTACCTCCGACACGTTAGACTCACTATGTATGCCTATTCAGCGATGATATTGAACACCCAACAGAAGCTGGCGCTGCGGCACGCACAGCCCGACCGGTCGCCCCAATACAACTCTTCGCACATGTAAACACGTCGTTCCATCTCCTACCATCCCTTGAGCACACTCCGAACTGGCTAAGTGCTTCCCAGCAATGAACACGGTCAGCGGCGTCGAAGCGGGACAGTTATTGGCAGTAGGATCGAGGGAGGGCCGTCCAAAATGGGGAGTCTGTATTTACTCAGCGGTCCGCCTGTTCGCGGAAGACTGCCGTACAACCACAAACCAGGGAGCGACGGTATAGCATCGCGCTGTACTTACATCAAGGAAGCAGTATGTAAGTAAAATATCAGAGCGGATACTTTAACGGAAAGATGGGCCTGGAACAGACGCGGCGGCGATATTTGCACGGACGCTCGAGCACACAAGCGCGGTGATTTTGTTATTTGCAGTATCTCGGAGTGCTGGATACAGGACCGCCGACGAGAGTGAACGTACTGAATGAGCGTGATCAGCGCAACGCGCAGGTACAAAGTCGACACATGCGGGGTGGCACAAGTGTCGACAGGCGTGACGGGGCGATTATAACGATGGAATGGCGGGGACCCACACGCATGTAAAAAAAAATCTGCTCCGAGAGAGCACGGTTGTAGACTGGGCGCCTTGATCAATGCTGGTAGTCACAGGAGTCAGAAGAGTCGGTGCTCACCACGTCCCCAAATATTATCTTTGGCTTATCGAATGAATCCGAAAACGTCTTTATATGAGAGCGACAATTCCGTGTGCTCTAACCACCCGTAACACCTAATGCAGATAAATAATCGACCCAGAGAGCGAGAGTTAGAGGGGCGGGACCTCCACGTACTTCAGCCCCCCATCTCACTCGGCGCGATCCTCGATTAGAGTTGTCAGTCTATAGGGACGCGTCGTTGCAGCTGTTGACAGCGCACCCACGTTTCCTCAGCGCCCGCGTGGTAGGTGTCTATTGTGCGAATGCGGACGGCGTCAGGGGTGGGCGGATGGTCGTGCGCGTTGTTCGTTCCGGAATGTACGACGGTGGGCAAGGCAGATGGTATGCTTGAACCCGGTGAGCACTGACGAGAAGTGAACATGGGATAATGAGTATGTTTTCACTTGAATCTAGACGTGGGCGCGTACTTAGCATAAGTATAGCTCTCTGGGCACTAGATTCACGCACTGAGAGGCGGGGTTTGTCCGAGGGAGAAAGGTTCGCTGTGTGGGGTGACTGGGAGGTCGTCAACATGGTAACCCCGACGTATACAGTTCAACGCAGGATGATGTCCTTGTGACGCTCTTCCAGAATCGCCTGGACACCAGGATGGCGTTATGCGCGCCCATAGGTCGAGCCGCGAGACGCGAGAGCAGGCTAGGCCGACCCCGACGCTGGGACATGTCCATCCGTACAGCCGCGAATCGGTAGCAACGAGCTCCGTCGCGCATACAAGACATTTCTCTTTGGTCAGGGCGGAACGGTGTAGAGGTACCGGATGCGGGCAATGCGAATAAATGGCCCATAGAACCTTTCAGCCAGACAGAGACAGCAGTCCGGGACGTCGTGGGTGGGACGCGGGGTCGAGAGGGGGAAGATGGGAAGACGGCGGGCGGCGTTGAAAGAGAGGCCTTTGGACGGGGCGGCGGATGTGGATGGACGAGGTATAGGGCTGAGGAGAAGTAGGGGCACGGCGCGGATGAGTAGTGGTCGTTACTGTGCGCAGTAAGGATGAGCGGCATCTGATAAATCGGAACACGTACGAAATGAGTGATGCACACCATTAGCAAAACCTGACGTCTACGTAGGCCGGTGACCGTCCCCTATACATCCTCTTTAGAAAAGCCTGGTTACGAGGCTAACGTCTACGAACGATCTTAGAAAATCAGCGAAGCGGCGGAACGGGCTGGGACGTACATTTTACAAGGGCAAAGATATCACCCAAGAAACATTGCGTACAGTGCGACAGCGCGTGTCTTCATCGATACCTCACCTGAGTTGCCTGCCTCCGCGTTCGCTGGAATGCGTTCGCTGGTGTTCTTTGTTGAGTATGTAGAGTTCAAACTTCAGCTTCAACAACGATTTTTGGGCCTCATCAAACACGCGTCCGCCACGTGAAATCCCCGGCCCGGCGTCCGGGGTCGTCGTGCCTTGCAACTTGAACCAAACTTGAGCTTGAACTTGGTTTGAACTTGGTGCGATTAAGTAGTTACCCCGCTCATCGACGCAAATATCTGTCAGTCTCTCGCCGCAGCCATCTGATTCCTCGCCGGCCCAGGCCAAGTTCCACACCGCCCTCCGAGTCATACACCCCCCGCCTGCGCTCGCTTTGTCGCCCAGGCCCAAGTGCCTCAGCGCCCGATTTCTACTAGTCGAAACGTTCGCAGATCGCTCCGCTACCACGTCTCTATGCGGCGTCCCCAACACACTCACGCGCTCTGACACGCCGCCTCCTGAATTTCGCTTTCTATCGCGGACTTCCGCTCGCCGTTGCTCAGCATACTGCACGCCCGCTACACATGCACCATTTCCCGTGCGTGGATCAGGGAAAAGACTGCAGGAAATACACTCGCGGGGCAGTCGTACACGCGCGCGCGCTGCGTGTGGTATCAGACCCAGGGTCGCATGCGTTCACCCCACGCACCGAGGGTCTCTGTCCGTATCGCCGCGCCTCACGTAGCATGGCTTTCATATTCCTTTTTATAGCCGGCGGTGCGCTCTCATTTCACGCGGGATCTGCTAGTGTTTGGATGGTCTGCGCCACTATTTCAGCGAACCACCGCCCGTCTGCTGTACGGGCGTCATCAGGCCGCTGGGGCCCGGACGTGTATTCTCTCTCTACCATTGCGCGTATCTTCGTTAGCATAACGTTGGTTCACTCCAGTTTCTGCTGCGGTATCGAACAGGGACCAATTGATTTCTGGTGAACCAGTGCCATTACTGCCACGAGGAGCTTTGCGCCCACGCTAGTCTGCGGTCTTTACCCGTACGCTGCTTCCACTGCGATCCAAGGCAAACTATATCACAAAATTAAAAATCGCGGAGTCAAAGAAATACGACACAAAAAAAAACACGTATAGTAGATGTCCGATGTGTACATTACTGTTTTCGGAGAAACCGAGCTAAACGGGATTTGGAGCGCACAGAGAATGAGGCCTTCTTTGGTGTTTTCTCTTCGACTGGGAGATCGGTTTTCTCCCTGTCTGCTGCCTTTTTCTCGTTGGATATATCAGCCAGAATCCATGCTATCTCATGTCTCTCGCCCAAATGTTGTATTGCATCTGGGTCATGTTTGTCCATATGACGAACAATCAAATTGAGGTGGTGACGATACAGCTCTCCTTCATCACCGAAGTCCTAAGAACGGTAAATTGAGCCTGCAATACAGAAAATATGTTCTTATTTTGCTCACCATGTGGTGAACAGTAGTTATATAGTACAAAATTTCACTGAAATCATCCAAGTAGTATGGATGATCAGGTAGGTGAAATCTATAAAGTGTCTCCCGCAATCGGGGAGTGCATTTCGCCAGACCAAGATATACGGTAAGCATGTGAAGATCTTCACACATATATTATCAAACTGCTTAGGGATGTCAATGAAAGAAGCGACTCACTGCGTAAGCTCTTGCTCATAAATGTTACTGCAAACTGCTCACACCAAACACCCTTGTCAATATAGTACTTCTGCGCGCGTGATTGATCTAGAAGGAAATCGGGCAGCGAGGCATGCAGAAAGGTGATTCTGGTATCTTCATGTGAGACAACCGACGTCAAGTCCGCTAGTGCGATATCGATGTCGTCATCCACAACGTCTAGTATTTCGCAGATATGCCAGTGCTCTGGAATATTGCTCAATATAGCTACAGCCAGGATGGCAGTAACGTGAGTGATGTCCTGTATTTGTGAAAATATATGTCGATACAGGGCATCAAGTTGGGCGAAAGGTGTCAATTCCCCAGCAGGGCGAAGCCCACGAACGATATCAAGTTGCCGAACAGGATGAAGGCGTGGGGACGATATGAACTTGACGACGACAGATGCATAGACAAACTGATTAGAGGACTTGTTGACAATTTCTTGGACAAGGGGAGGTGCAGGCCAAGCAGGATCAATGGAGGATCTAAATGGATGGGTCGTTTTTATTTTGGAGAATGAATCATCAAGAAATATCCGAATATCCTCAGCTGCGCGATAGTCGGTGTCTAGAGGTAGTCGTCGAAGGATGCCGTCAACTTTAGGAATATTAAAAGCCATTTGCAGCTGCAATTCTGTTCGACTGGAGAATATCGCGATCAACGGCACTGATTTTTCTGCAACAAACTCGGCGATAGTGTGGATGAGATTGGCCTGATTCTCGTACCCAGCACATTCATCTACACCGTCGACCAGGAACACAACAGGTTTCGCAAATGGAGACTCTTCGTGTAGCTGCCGTAGTGACTCGAATATAAGAACCTTGAATTGTGTCTCGAGTGATTCTTGGAAAATGAGGGGATTAGAGCGAATTTTCGGAGTCATTATGGAGTCAAGAGCAGGGATTGATTGTATGAGTTGGTATGCAAGTGTGGCAACAACGGGTTTGTTGGAGTTTCGCGTCGGATCCGTTCGGAAGAAGAAAAAACGCACAACAACAATCTCTCGTTGGAGGCACAGATCGACAACGGAACGAGCTATAGCCGATTTACCCGCACCAGCAGCACCATTGACCCATAGTATCCACTGAAGTCCCATAGTGGCGACAAGCACCCATTCCATTATGGCGCTCAAGATCGCCGTGCGGGTATTTGGGTGGCATTTGGGAGCGTCGCCGTCTTGCTGAGATGCATATGCAGTAGGAGCGACATGGGCTTGAAGGTGCTTGAAGCCGTCTAGGTTAGAAATAATTGTAAGCTTTCATGCGAAGGCCGGAGTAGCAACGAGTACCGCACCATCAGCGTCGTAGCAATTGTGAACGTTCGGCGCATGGTTATGCTGCACAAATTCCCCTCCATGGATAAGGAAATTGCCGCTGGGTCCCGCCTGAAATATGCCACCGGTTTGCTGCATCTGGATATTGGGAAGAGAGAAAGGTATTGCGGTCGTTGAGGTTGAGGATGACGAGGGAGCGGAAGGTCGGTGCCAGTTGGCCTGAAGCCAGGTAGGCTATGTAGAGTACATCAATACGCATGATGCGACATCCAGCCAGCCACTATTGTATATATAGCATAATTCCGTTTCATCCGGTCATGGTCATTTAATTGGTCTGTATCTTATATATCGTAATATCGTATAAATAATGTCATCTCACTAATATGCTTGACCCATGGACACGTACACGAGAACTTACAAGAACCATTCCTGAGATGGAGATAGGAGCTGAGCGCTGAGAGCCTGAGCCAATGTCATTCTGAGTTTAGTCCGGGCCCGGGGTTATCGGAACATGACAGTTCCTCCCTCGAACACTCGACATACTTACAACAGGTGTGAGTAACGTGGCCGAGAGACGACCATCAAAGTGGCGGTACTTATTTAAGCAACCAGTCTGCGCATTCCACGAAGACCGCCGAATGCGTTATGTCGTAGACTGCATCAAGTAAGTAAGCAACAATATCCTGGCATTCACGATGCCCGCCAGGACGCTTGGACACTGTCTGGTGGCACATGCATCCCCGTAACCATGCTGTTTTGAATTCAAATAATATACATACATATTACTATTTCTTGAAAACCCGGGACCAGTATGACGCCCTCTTTTGATTAGGCGCCGCCATCCCCTGCGGTGTTGTTCCTTCAACTTGACCAGGACGTGCTATCTCACCCAGAATCCCTGTTATATCCTGTCCCTCATCGAAAGAGTGCATCTCTTCGGGGTAATTCTCGTTCATATAACGCACGACCAGGCCAAGCTGGTGGCGATACACCTCTCCTCCATCGCGGAAGTCCTGAAAGCAGTTAGCCGGGCCCGTGATATGATAAGGGTAGTCTGAAATGGCTCACCATCATGCGAATAGTGTTGATGTAGAAAATAAAGTCACCTGTATCCCAGCTTGAATAGTCGTCTGGGTTGAACATATAGACTGCCTCGCACAATTGAGGAGTGCAGGTAGCCCGACTTAGATGTGTGGCAAGAGCGGTCAAATCTTCACATATATATAGCATGAGATTGTTAAAGCATGTGAACGAAGGAACCAACATACCTACTAACCTCTTGTTCAGATAGCTCACTGCAAGTTGTGCGTACCAGAGACCCTTGTCGATAAAGTACTGCTGTGAACGTGATTGGTCGAGGAGGAAGTCAGGGAGCGAGGCATGCAGGAACTTGATGTCCGCATCATCATCACTGGAAAAGGAACTTTTTCTTCTTCTTCTGCTTCCTAGTCTATTATTTGAAATAATTGACGTCAAGTCCGCTAGTGCGACGTCAATGTCGTCGTCTGTGATGTCCAGTATTTCGCAGAGATGATAACGGTATGGCAGACCGCTCAACATGACTATCGCCAGGATGGCAGTAACACGAGTAATATTGTGTACCTGCGAGAATATATGCCGATAAAGAGCGTCCAGTTGAGCAAGAGGCGTCAGATCCCCTACAGATCGAAGGCCGCGAATGATTTCAAGCTGATGAACAGGATTGAGGCGCGGGGATGATATAAAGTGTATAACAACAGACGCATAGACAAACTGGCCAGAAGATTTGTCGACAATTTCTTCGACAAGCGATGGCTCTGGCCACTTGGGAATAATCGAGGATTTAAGTGGATGGGTGCTTTTTATTGCGTCGAAAGAAACATTGAGGAATAGCCGAATATCCCCAGCCGTGCGGTAGTCGGTGTCAAGAGCTAGTCTTCGAAGAATGTTGTCGACTCTGGGGGAGTTGAAAGCCATTTGGAGATGTGATTCGGCTCGACTGGAAAATATTGCAAGTAGTGGCACTGATTTTTCCGCGACAAACTCAGAAATAGTGCGAATCACACTGACTTGACTGTCATTTCCGCTGCATTCATCCACACCGTCAAGTAAGAAGACAATAGCCTTCTCAAACGGAGTCTCCTTGTGTAGCTGTCGTAGCGGGCCAAAGATGAGCATCTCGAATTGTGTATCTAGTGACTCGTTGAAAATAAGGGGATGGGACTGTATTTTTGAAGTGATGATGGAATCGAGAGCGGGGATAGATTGTATGAGCTGGTATGCAAGAGTGGGAACGATGGGTTTGATCGTGTTTCGCGTCGGATCCGTACGGAAGAAAAAGAATCGTGCAGTCACAAGTTGTTGTTTGAGGCATAAGTCGACAACCGAGCGAGCTATGACCGACTTACCGGCGCCCGCAGCACCGTTGAGCCATAAAATCCACTGGAGCCCCATAGTGGCGACGGCCACCCAGTGCATTATGGTGTTCAAGATCGCCGTGCGGGTATCTGGGTTGCATTTTGGGGTGTCCCCTTCTTGCCAAGATGCATATGCAGCGGGAGCGACATGCGCTTTTAAGTGCTTGAAGCCGTCTGGAATGAAAGAAAGGTATGAATTGATAGGAGAGAAAGGAAAAAAGGAGCATTGCCACACCATCGGCGTCGTAGCAATTGTGAATATTTGGTAATTCGTTATCCTGAACGAATTCCCTTCCTTGGATAAAGACATTACTTCCGCGTCCTATTTGCGATTTCCCTTTGGTTTGTTGCATGCGGATTCTAGAAGAGGAGAACGGTTTGAGGTCGGTGAGAGGAGAGCAGAAAGTCGGTGCGACGGGGCTGATGCGTCAACGGGCTGTGTACACCAGCCGGTCTAAGTATAGTTCCCATATCGTGTCAGTATCATGATAATCATCCAGCTTGCATCCAGCTTGACATTTTGTTTGATATCGTACACACGTCATTCCTATATTAAGGTTTCCTCCACACAATAGGACGGTATCCAATTTGATATCTTTATAGCATGGTGCAATGACGCAGCGAGTGCGCAGACATACGAAGTGCTACGAAGTGCGGTGTCGACGACAGATATCTTGCGGCAGTTAGAACGAAAACACAACGAGAGCGTCCGCGAAAAGTTCCTCTGTTCGCAAGTCTAGAGCAAGTGCAGGCGTAGACGGCCAGCTAAAAGGACGCCTTGTGCATAGAGGGCAGCGTGGCTGCTTGAAGATGGTTGCGGAACATGGAGAGCGGGGGCTGTTCTGTTCATACATGATAGTACGGAGTTGGACAGCTGAGGGGGGTGGGTATTGGCGCACATGGGGATATGGATGCAAGGTCCTTGGATGGCGAGGAGGCCATGGGACGTCGTGGGGTGGGTAGACGCGGAATCGCTGAGGTAACGAGGGCGAGGTACACCTGGGGGCAGGAAATACGGAATAGCGGGTCTGTGGAACAGTGAGAACGGCATATTGAAAATGGGCGAGGTACATACTGCGCGGGGTGTATCTTAATCGATACGAGGTAACTATTCCGACCGCGTCTCCTGTAGTAGAATCCATCCATCGGTGGTGCCCCGCGATCCTCGTTCAAAAGTGGGAATATTACGTTCAGTATCGTTTTTGAATGATCGCATCGAAGCACGCGTTCTGTCGCAAGAGGTACCGAGGCAGACGGAGGACGCTGGAGGTATGTTGTTGACGGGTACATATGCGACTGCCAGTGTCACTGGACGTCGCCCGCCGCTGCATCCGCGAGTGAGGCGGATAGTGTCCCAGCCGCGCGGTAGCCGGTAACCGCTAAGGCAGCGCTATGTGTTTACGAACCAGAGGAACGTCGGAAAGGCCAGACAGGGTGAGCTTCTGCATATGTGTCGTCTTCCACAACGGGTGCCTGTATCAATGTTACGGCCGAGGAAGACAAGGAAGCGGCGTCGAGGCGGCACACAAGCGGAGTGGAGATGTTCGCCTAGTGATTTATACATTAATACTCTTGCAAACGACGCCCAGAGGGGGAAGTGGGTATGAGCAGGGCGCTGCTCGTGGAAGATAAGTCCGCCGCACAGGCGGCGAGGGGCGTCCACGTTGAAGGGATTTTGATGGCCAATCCGGACCCCGGAGAAGCCACGCGAAGAGCTACGAGGTACCTGTGGGATATTCCTCCGTCCATATGTCCAATCGCGAGCGCACCATAAGAGGACGGCGGAATGCACAAAGCTAAAAAGGGCCCTTTGTATGCAGTGTCTGGCGCGGCTGCTGTCGTACGCGGCATCCTATTGAATCAAACGCGGCGTCGCAGACGATGCTGCGATGCGGGGACCAGGAATCCACGTCCGACAGAAAATATAGAATACATAAGGGGTCTAAAGAAAGTGAGGAAGGAATAATGAAGATGGGTTAATCACGTACTGTAGGAAGCAAATCTTCACGCCAATCCAATCGTCCTCCGTTTGCGTTTTATGTTGTTGCGGTCGAGAGTCAACATCGCGTTTGGACATTGGCAAATCTTCCACCACAGGCACTGTCCACTATCTAGACGGCTTCCGCAGACCGTGTACTTCAGATGAAGGCGCGTTCTCGAAGCAGTTAATAGATTCCCTGGTTGGCTTTGGGCTGCTAATGCGATCGAAGAAGAGCAGGACATGTCGAGGCTACACACGGAAGTGGGCAGGTGTGCCAGGGATCGGTAATGATAGCGAGGGGAGCCTGCTTCTGCATGCGCGAGTATTGCAAACAGGTGGGTTGACTTGTAGCAGCCGACGAGGTGTAGGGACGAGGGCGGATGCTCTCCATCTGCTCGACCCGGTGCGGGGTTGACGTTCGGTAGCGTATGGCTTTCCTCCGCGGGTGAGTGTGCCGGTTTTCCATGAGGAATCGCTATCCAGGCGGCACGCGGGCGTAATCAAGGCGCCGGCGTATAGGGGAAATATACCGATGTTGGACTACGAGGCGTAATGATGAGGGGGGAATACAAGGCCGCCATATCGGCAGGTAGGAGAGCGCCCGACTCGACGGGAATTTTGGGGGTCTTGACGTGGGCTGGAACAACCGGAATGTCCCTCCATACGCTCACTGCGAGGTGGCGGAGATAGAGGCGTGGAAGGCGGACAGCGAGCAGAGCTGAGTGATATGCCCTTCGGCGGCAGGGAGGGCAAGGGCGACCAGATGCTGAGCGGCGGAGGTTGGGGTAAGAGCATGATGTGGTGGAAAATATCGAATAGCGGGTCTGCGAAGCGGTGAAAACGAGAGGGCAATGAAGATAGCTGAATCACGTACAATCCTCATCGATGATCCACCCCTCCGCGTCCAATCGCCCCCCGAGGTGCCTCTCTCCGCGTTTGTACATGACAGATAGTAGACTGTTCGTTGGCGGTATTGTTCCGGGTTAAACAGCGCTTTCGCAGATTTCCTGGGCCGGTGGCGGACCCCGATGTGAACGAGGACAGAATCCTCGATAAGTACATACGAAGCAATTCAAGTGTGTCGATGGCCGCTACAGGGCGATCGGACAAGGCGATCTGAACGATGGATTGACCAAAGTGCTCGTGCACAGTTGGCTCCGCGATGGGGTGACGACGTGGGTGAGGTCGTATCGTTCCGAGTACACATCACATGCTAGATTGGGCTCAATTATTGCGTTGTTTACGAAGGTTGGATGGATCGGTGCTTACCACTTCCGACAAATTTAGATACTCGACACGGAGAGCGAGAGGTGTCCTTCGCGTACTCCACCCACTCGCATTACTTCGCACAGTCGCCCGGTTACGACGCTGGGACTCCGCAATGGCGCGGCGTCGGTGTCATCGACATTTCTGCACTTTGAAGAGCCGGCGTGGCGGACGTATGGCACGATGACCTTAGAGACGTGAACGGGTGCGTGGGCGACTGTATGCATCGTCTGATCCTGTATGCGACAAGGGTGAGTAGGAACCTAGTGCTCCTGAATTTCGGTGAACACTCACGAATACGGCCGGGTGATCAGTTCGCAACAACGTGCCCAACAGACAACGGTATGAGGGTCCACGGATCGAACGGTAAGAGTAGGTATATGCCACGCTGACACAGAGACATATGCTTGAGTGCGGGAAGGGCCACGGGGAGTAGGCGCAGTCTCGCTGACTGGGACTTCTGCTCCTAAGTTAGGACGGAGTGGACGTGCTCGGCGCCGGGAGTGTGAGTAGACGGTGTAGGGTGCGAGCAGCGTGGAAGTAGCGAGGATAAAATCCATGTGCGGCCTCACAGACGTGTCACTCAGTTCAGTTCAGTCCAGTCAGGACGATATCCATGCGCCGGGCAAGAAGAATGCAAGTGACTATGCGGGGGATTGGCAGACAGGCAGATGAGGACGTGTGGTGTTGTGATGCGTGCGTGGCGCAGGGATGGAGTCCACCGGAGACAGAACATACGGAACGATGAGTCTGGGACACGGTGAGGTTGATCATCCGCAGTGAAGGAATGTGGGGTACGTACCATAGGCGGCAAGCAAGCTGCAGAAACTTGGAGCAGCGCGTCGGGGGGGAGGGAAGTGGGCCGTGGACATGACGGGAGTAGAAGCGGCGAGGCCGACAATCAGCATGATGTTGAATATGGGTGAAGTGCGTACGGTTGCATGATATCATGCAGACTGGAAACAGTTCGGGAGAATGTCACCGTCAGAGGCCTGAAGGCCTGAATGATCATAACTGTAGCGACCTTGTGCTTATCGGAGAAGCTGGGGGCGCCTTGGAAGAATAAAAATGCATTTGACGATAGGTGTTAGCTGGGTAGCCTTGGGTATTAACTTGGTATTGGTCACCGTCCGACGTCAAATGCAAGTTGCGGCGTTGAGATGCAAAACACGCGTTCGTCACGTGTGCACAGAACTTGCCTGCCGAGGCCCCGGGTCTAGACCCAGGGCCCACCCTCCATGGGCAAGAACTGGGCAAGAACGATAATTCTTTCCAAACTAGATAGACTCCACCACACCCTTCACGAATAAAGCCAACAGCACCGCCAGATGCATCCCAACTTCTCCCCGGTGCAGCCGCTTCACATTCAACGCAGGCTATAAAAACCGAATAAAAACAATGCGCAGTGCACGGTGGCCCGGTGTGCGTTCTGTTGTCTGAAATTCTGTGCACGTTGACTGAGAATTTATGCACTTCCGCAATGCGACTCGCTTCGGCCTCGTTGACTAAATACGAGCAGGAGCCATGCGCTCAGTTCCGCCGCAGCAGGCGGACTGCGAAATGTTAGAAGCCTGAGAGAGATAATATGAGCGAGCAGCAGCGTCGCTGTGAAGCAGCCTCGCAGGAACGGTGCATGGTGGGTGAGGCTGCGATCCATAGGAAGCAGGAATAATCGGCGGTGCTTTAGAGGGGTGCTACTAGCCATTTTACTAACACAACAGCTATATCAAACAGAACGGAGTGCTTACCGGACGACGTTTCAGATCACTCCCGTATCAAATGCCGGTAATTCTATAGCGAACCAGCGAGCGTGTCTGAACGATCGCGCAAGGATGGCGGATAACATACCAGGAGGAAGCCTCTACATACACCCTCGCTTCGAAAGCAGCGCCGCCGGGATCACGATACATAAACGAGAAATGGCGCACGAGTGCTTCTCCCTCGCTTTATAACCACAATCACGTTTATGGTCGGCAACAGCTCCGCTACTGCTCGACCATGGGTGTGGGTACCGGGATGCCAGCGGGATTTAGAGAGGGGGTGTACCGCACAAGGAAGATGTTAAAATCGACCTGAGCGCAGTCAGAAAGAAGTCGGATAAACATCTTGACGATCTTCTCACTCATAGTAGAGTACTCAGCTGCCATGTGGAGGGCGTCGTCTTCTGGATCACTGGAGCAGGATGGGGCGTGGACGGTGGTCGAGATGTGGAGAATGTAAAGCAGCTATTATGCTGCGCTGACCGCAGTGTGGACAGCCGCCTGCACATGAGGCTCGAGGCCAAGAGCTGAGACGCAGATGCACAGAAAGCGTGTCGCTGGCGTGGTACAGAATGAGCACATAGAGAAGAGAATTGCATGTATTAGCTCATACAATATATCCAAGTGGGGTATACATTATCAAGAAACAATACGATACCAGCCGAATCGTAGGAAATAACTGTCTATTTCTCTATATTGTCCACCGATCCTCAGTCTCCGATATTTGTATTGTGTTCAACTCTATCTGATCAGGCACCCTTCCGGCTGCAACAAGTGGTCTCTCCACGTCGGTTGCTGGATCTTGATCCACCGAGCTGCTAGGACTGTCTTTCTCGTCATCCATAAATTCGAGGTTGATTAAATGGTCGCGTATCAAAGAAAGTAATCCGCGCTGCTCAGGCGAGCAATTTTCCTTCAAAATCTGCGGATATCTAGCCAGACAATCTTTCTTCATCGCCTCCGCTTGAAATCTGTGAGCTACTCCAAAGATTGATAATGGCTTTGAACCTGGTACGCAGGCGTCAATGCATTTTCTGAGCAGCGATGCGTTTACTGACCATAGAAAATATGCAGCATGGATGCACCGAATAGGATAGCAAATATTCCACTAAATGCTGTCCACAAACCACCGACAGACGAAAAACCCGCTATTACAGATTTTTCTTGATTGTCTTGAACGAAAGGGACCTCGCCGTAATTTGCTTGAGAAAAGATGTTGAGACTTGATCGATTACTTCCGGTAAATGTTGCAGTTGGGTCCGGATAGAACGCAATAATATTGGGCAGTAAGAATGTTTTCGTGGCCTAGACATTGAGAACCACCTTCAGTACTGTATTATTGTATCTCAGCCAGGTAACCGACATGCTCACTTCGAATATCCCTAGAGCAGCCAGTACACCGTTGGTGTAGACTTGACGGATACCTAAAATATAAGGTGCAGCCATATTCACGCCAGGAATAAATGTGACAGGTACTGTATGCGTATAATCGTCGATGGTGTTGTTGGATAAACCTATGACGAGTGGAAGCTGAGGCCTCGTATACAAGTGGGATATGTTGCCAAGAAGACTAAAATCGACGTTTATATTCAAGTCTGCAAGAACCCACTGCTTATTCAACACGGTTGTTGGGCACCGACAAAAAAAATAGCTGTCATTTCCGGAGCCAAAGGTTCCCTGCTCGCACTGCGAGTAGCTATATGTAGGCATTTCAGATTCAGAGTTATTGTTTGCTATGAGGACCTTGAGCCATGCTGTATAACTTGTCCACTTGTACGATTGATACTCACCAGGAAGATTAGTCTCGATGGCAGTCACACTAACAGCAGAGAAGAACACTTCCGGAGATATTAGATAGGTGATCTCTGTGCCATTTGTGATCCGCGAGGGTGCCTAGAGTAGTCATACATTAATTAGTATGCTGGATAGATTTTATCATTGGAGGATAATATGTATATTGAACATACAAGATACGTCACTCTCCACACGGGAGGGTTGATCTCTCCGAGTAAATCAGTTGGTGTAATGCCAGATATGCGATATGTTTTAACCGGCGAAAGTGCGGTCTCCTTGATTGGCGAGAATATAACATCAAGGAGAGTGTAGAAGAAAATCGTAGATAAAACAATGATTGCAAGGATTCCACGGATAGCTCGAATACACACAGTCTCGCCGCTGCAAATATATCCTCAGTGATGACATACAGCTCAGAATACTGTCCAGTGTGACTCACACAAAATTCTTCCCCCAGATAGACCTCCCGAACAGTATATGAAACCTAGTCAGCCATCCCATCTCGACAGAATTGGACTGAGATGACTTCTTTTCGTGGGAAAGAATGTCGAAAGGCCTTATAAGGGATTGGCCTTTAGAATATATGATGTCCGCGATGCGAAAGCCTATCGTCAACGAAAGGGTCCCAACAACGATCCAGGCCAAAACGGCATGGAATACAAAGGTTTCCGGTACCCATGATTGAAGTAGAACATTTTTAGCATAGTGCCCAGTACCTAAAATTCCATGAGTACACCGGTAATTTGAATGAATTGTTTACAGTAGACGAACCAACGACTTCCGCTATGAGAATAGGTAGTTCAATTGCTCCATACAAGATCGGCAATCTGAAGGTACTGTGTGTATAGAATACCTATGAGCATGACACGCATCATAGAGCAGGTTTAGGTACTGTATCAATATCACCTTAATAATTGGTGAACCGCAATAAAAGCGTAGAGCGCAATCCAAAAGCCCTGTTTCACAGGACTAACTGGCCACACAAGCGTCCACTCTATGTTAGCAGAGATGAGTAAAAGCGAGGATATGATCAAGGCTCTGAGAGTGTGTATCCTTGGAGAGAGGCTGAGAAACACCACTTCGATACTTCGCGGTGCCATATTACGAGTTGAAGGAGATGGTGAGTAGGGTTAGCTTGTATCTTACCGGCTTTGTCGGGTTTTATTTTATATAGCGTGGAATACGACGCCTTTATAAATCTAAGATTTTCTTAGGAGATAATGGATATCCTGTGTTTCCGACGCTGTGCATTGTGCACTGACCGATCGTCACCTTCGAAATTCTGATGTTATATCTACATGGCTTCGTGGCCAGGCCCCCTTAAAGAAGGATGCGACACGCAAATGCCGCATCCTCTTCAAGAAGGGTCGGCCATCGGCCTAGGATCTACATATAGCTGCGTGATGCCGTACGGCCAGACCTACATAATCTAAGCCGAGTTAATGTAATCATAAAGCTTATTTGTAGTCAAAGGTGTGCTGGGTGTGATAGTACACCCGCTTCAAGTGTTTGGACACTGCCTTACACCCTATCACATATCTTGCAAACACCTTTTCATCGGAATTAATGATGGACCATGTTAAACATCGGTACATATTCATACTAAAATATAGCGCATTCAAGTTGCTACGGAGCAAACTGCACTTGAAACCGCCTCAAAGACTGAACCCCATCGCACATGAGGCATGTTATTCTTGCCGTTGTGACGCTGACTACGTGTAATGTACGCAGGCTGCGCTGCGCACCACCCCATGCCGAATGTGCACACTTTTAGGGGCCCACCCCGAACTACGCGGCTATCTATGTTTGGTGATGGCTGCCGCAGACGGACCCAACCCTTCTATCGCGTACGAGCCTGTGCTCGTCCCACCACCCCTGCGCGCTCTAAAAATGCACAATGCGCGACGCTGTGACGCTCGCTAACACATACGTTGATGTCCATGTTCTCAGCGAACCTTTTCTCATGTCCGTTGCAACGGATCAGTACACATTCTAGGTCCACGCCGTTTGTGTGCATTTGCTTCCTGGCCGTAGGGGCCGTGCCTGTCCTTCCCGGTGCCTGAAAGTGTAAACTCTGTCAAGACGCCAAAACAAGAAAGCGAAGAACTGTCTCACGCTCATCTTGTGGAACCGGCATGGCCGACTCACCGCCTGCAGACTGTGTCGCTGGCTGAGTGAATCCCGGGGTCGAACGGCGACGTAGAAAGAAACAAGTTGGGCACCGTACTGTTTGAAGTCGGGTATGCCGGCCTTGCAAAGAACATCTTCCAGCCCGTAGTGGCTAAATTCCTCTTTTTGCGCTTCGATCTCACATGAAACACCGAGCAACCTATATATGCTTGTGACTCACCCATGTATTCTGATATTCATGCTATGTAACCGATTATCTTAGCTCAGTATAACACGCGCGCGAGGGCTTAGTGAACAAGTCTTGTTCATGCTGCCGCTCCGAATGACGTCATTCGTACGCGCCGGCGTCCCACAAGGTCCCATGCCTGTCAACATTGAATATGCCGCTCAAATCTACAACTTTCGCTCGGTCACGAAAGACTCCTGCTTCTTTAAACATCATACAAATGAATCATGAATCACGCATCGACTATACGCGGAAATATATGCAGAACAAACGCAAGAAAGGAAGACGTTGTAACCATTACAAACGCCAGCCCCCCTGGCCGAGGAAGACAAAGCGCGATGGCGAAGCGATCGGCAGGAAGAATGGCAGACACGCCGAGTCATACACTATATCTCCACAGAAGCAGAACTCCACTTTGAAATGGTTCATACAAGGTTCTGCGCGATGGAGACATATTTGGCGCACGGACTGGCTAAGAGAGCGTTCACGATCGACGCGTGCCGGCGCAGCGAGGCATCCTCTACAGCAGGACAGCGGGCAGGACGCCTTCACCAGCCGCGAGAGCAGGTGTAGGTGATGTCGATTCCGGGAGGTGTGCTGCATAGGGCCGCAGACCGTAAGCAGTGAGCACCGCCTCATAGGCAGGAGCGTTATTTTCTGTCAGCACGCAGTAGACCGTCTGTAGACGTGGCGGGTGCCGGCGATGTGGATAGACAGCACATAACGCGGGCGGATGGAAGGCGGGGGGTATGATAAACGGGTACAGCTTTACGGAATGGGACGTGTTGTTCAACCAGCACGAGATGGATGCGCCGAGCGGGTGGGGTGGGGATAAAGACCGACATGCGAAGAAAGGGCAGATGGGTCGTCGGGTCGTGGGGCAGCTGTGGGCCGGGCAGGCCGCGGGGCAGAGATGGCTCAAAGGTTTCGGTTGGGGTCCACGGTGACACAGCGTGTTGCACGCAATATGTCTATGGCAGGAGCACGTTCATGGGCGGCAGGAAAATTGCAGAAGCGTAAAATGCTCACTATGTCATAACTATCCACTTTGTGCATATCTGCTGGCCTCTGAGGAAGAAAAATGAGTAGGCCTTCGTCAGTTCTGGGCCGCATGGGCACGTCTGTCATGATCATCTGAAGACTGACGTTGGTCTACCGTCTGACGCGTTTTCACAATACGCGTCTGTCACGTGTTCACGGAAATTAACCCGGCCGCCGGGAGGACCCGACTAGGCCGGTGTCCGACCTGTATTTGAGGATGCATCATACAGTCGCGGAAGATGTACAGTTTCGTTAAATGTCCAAACTACGTCATCAGGAAGGAGTGCCTACCTGTGTAAATAGATTCTCAAGAAACTCCAGGTTTTCGTTATATTGAGCAGGAGAGTGAGCAGAAGAGCGGGCAGGAGAAGGCCTCAGAGCAGCCGGTTGGAAACGCTGAGCTCATCTTTGATAATGACGAGAGCGCCGATCTTTCCATAAGCCGGCGGAATGCAAGCGGATTTGCGAGGAGTGCGAGTGCTGAACCGAAGATAGTGTTAGAGCCCGCCCCTACACAGTCATGAAGACAACGGATACGATCGATACCAGGGAAAGATAGCACTGGAAAGATCTTGATGATCTTCTCATCCCGAGGAGAGTGCGTCTCGTACAACGGCGCGGGAGTCCTCAGCTAGCGTGGGGAGGGCGGCGTCGTCTAATACATTCGAGCGGCATTATGATGGTTGAACGTTGAAATCCGACTCGGGCTAGGCAATATAATTGACAAGTAATATACTACCAGCCAAAGGGCTTAGAGTATCGACCAAATATAAGAAATAACCATCTGTTTCTCGATATGTACTGTCGACCGTGGATCTGTCTCGGTGGTTGATCCCGTGTTATTACATCTGAGCAGGCAGCCGTGCAGCTGTAAAAAGCGAGCTCTCCACGTCGGCTTCTTTATCTGGATCGTCCGAGCTGCGCGGATCGTCTGTCTCGTCATCCACGAAATCGAGGCTGATCAAATGGTCACGTAACAAAGAAAGTAATCCGCGCTGCTCAGGCGAGCGATTCTCCTTCAGAATCTGTGGGTATTTTGCTAGACAATCTTTTTTCATCGCCTCCGCTTGGAATTTGTGAGCAATTCCGAAAATAGATAACGGTTTGGAACCTAATGCACTGTCATCAATATTCCATTTGAGCATTGAGGTGTTCACTGACCGTAGAAGGTATGAAGCATGGATGCACCAAATATAATCGCAAATATACCACCAAATGCAGTCCACAAGCCACCGACAGAAGCAAGACCATCGACTACAGAGTGCTCTCGATAGTCTTGAATAAGGTTGATTTCGCCATAATTATCCTGGAGAAAGATATTCAGGCTCGATCGATTACTTCCTAAGAACGTTGCGGTCGGATCCGGGTAAAAAGCGACAATTTTAGGTATCCAGAATGTTCTCACGGACTTGGAGTTTATGTACCGATTCAGTACAATGTATCACCAGGACCACATATGAAGCGAAAGACTTACGTCAAAAAAACCGAAAGCAGCCAGTGCGCCATTGGTGTATATTTGACGAATATTTATTATATAAGATGCAGCCATGTTTACGCCAGGAATGATCGTCAGAGGTATCGTATGAGTGAAATCATCCACGACGTTGTTGGAAAGGCCTATAACCAGGGGTAGTTGCAGTCTCGCGGAAAATTGAACCATACCAGAGAGTCCAGTGACCAGGTGGGCAAAATCAACGTTGATATTCAAGTCTGGTAGAAGCGTTCCTAGATTTTCGGAATTTACCGGAGGGCAGCGATAAAAGAATTCTTTAGAATTAGGGAAAGATTCCGGGTGCGGGAGCTGCTGGCACACAGGTAAGGCGGAATCAGTCAGATTCAGTTCTGCAAAAAATAAAAATAAAAATAGTTATCAATCAATCCCTTCATGTAGATCATTGACGCTCACCGCCAATGTCAGCGGGCCAGATGGCAGTCACACTAACAGCAGAGAAGAACACATCCCGTGATATTAGAGAAGTAAGGCTTGCGTCATGTGAGAGAGGTGCCTGCTTCTGTAGTACCTAGAGTATGCAGATTATTTATTAGTATACCGATTAAATAGTTTTATCGAAGGATAAAATGTATTTTATACGTACATAGTTTACAATCCAAGCAGGAGATTCTGTGTTTTCGTCTAAATCGACTGGTGTGTAGCCAGTTATGCGAAACGATTTAACTGGGGAAAGTGCCGTCTCCTTGATTGGTGCAAATACAACATCGAGGAGTGCGTAAAAGAAAACTGCAGACAAAACAGTGATAGCCAGGATTCCTCGGATAGCTCGAATAGATATTGTCTCGCCGCTACATAAATTATCCTCAGTGAATATATACCGTTCAGGTGTGTTGACTTACACAAAGTTTTTCCTCCAGATAGACCGTCCAAACAGTATGTGGAACGTAGTCACCCATCCTTTCGTGACGGAATTGGACTGGAGGGACTTCTTTTCGTGGGCAAGAATGTCAAAAGGTCTTGCGAGGGATTGTCCTTTAGAATATATGATATCCGCAATGCGAAAGCATATCGTCAAAGAGAGGGTTCCAACAACAAGCCAAGCCAGAACGGCATGCAATACAAGGGTTTCCGGCACCCATGATTTAAGTAGAATCTTTTTTGCATAGTGTCCAGTACCTACAATGACATGAGTAGATGAATATCTCGAGTCCGTCTTTCAACGTAGACGCACCTATTACTTCCACTATGAGAACAGGCAGCTCGATTACTCCATACAAGATATGCCATTTGAAGGTGCTGTATGTATCGAATATTTATTAGCACGATACATATCATAAAAAGGCCTAAAGCTCTGTAACAGTATCACCTTATTATTTGGTGGACCGCGATAATAGCGTAAAGAGCGATCCAAATCCCTGGCTTCACAGGATTAACTGGCCAGGCAAGCATCCATTTTATGTTGACGGAGATGATTAAAAGCGAGGATATGATCAGGACTCTGAGAATGTATAGTCTTGGAGAGAGGCTAAGAAACACTACTTCGATTGCTCGCAGTGCCATCTTGCGAGTGATAGGACGTCGCAGAGTAGAGGGAGATTTTAGCTGACCCTCGTCTTTTTCGGATTTTGAATTATATAGAACTTGAAATATCGACGCTTTCTAAATCTAAGATTCACCCAGGAGGTCACGGTGATTGTATATGTCCGGAGCTGTGCAAGGTGCGCGGCCCGATCATCAACAAAACGATCTAGCTCATTTACATCATGATTTCGATGTCGTATGTATGATTGTAGTAGAAATCATATGGCGAACGCTACAAAATCCGAGCCCAACTGATCATATCATATAAGGTGTGCTGGGGTGTGCTGCTCAATGCGCTGGAACGCTACGACACCCGGCCTCACGCACGATTTGGAAACTACTTTTTATCGGAAGAATGATGGGTCATCTGTAAGAGGTACACATTCATCACTAGATATATCCATTTTTCCTAAGTGAAATCTCCCCTCGAAATATCCTCGAGGGCTGACGCTCGCCGTATATGAGGATTATACGACTTTGATATTGACTACTTATGCGAGAGGTAAAATACATTGAACATCGATGCAGCGTCTCGGTGGAATTTACGTAAACAGCGAGTACAGAGAACGATTGCGAACAAGCGGCGAAAATTGTACGTACAATGAGCTTGCCTACCCCTACCATCAATGTTCAAACGTTCAACACTGCGCCCACACCGGAAACTTGCACACATACCGCGGTGGTATGAGTAGGCTATAGCACATAACCCAATGGACGCCATAGACGCCTCCTTATGTACTACTACTGCCCGGCCACCGTTGAGTACCGTTCTGCCCATTATACATACTCCACACAGGAACCGTTAAATAGAGGAGGTCAAGTCAATCTGATCAGCGTAGAGATATGTATGTAGGAGAGTCCATGACATATACACGGTTACTTCTTTTCTCAGGAATAGGTGGTAAGCAACGCAAAAACAGCCGCGACAGTTGACAGCTGGGGGCCACATTGGCACCGAAAACGCGCGTTTCGAGTGTTAGTGTGCGTTCCTTCCGTAACCACAGACAGGCTGCAAGGCACTTGTGAGAGCAGAACGTCTCGAGACGTCCTTCCTAGCCGATAAAGTCGTAGCAGCGCAGCGCGACTTCCGATCATCCTGTGATTCATATACGCCGAGTGCCTGAGCACACGGGTGGAGCGCGACATGAGCGCGACATAGAAGCTCTATGTTTCTCTTAAGCGCACTCGGCGTCGCCCACACACCTTTGTCTCTACGGCCGAATATGCATATATACAGGTGTAAGTATCGCTCCGTAGCCTACCCCTGAAGCTCCCGCCGATCGACATCTGTTGGTAGTGCTCGCATTCGGGCCCAACTCTTCTATCACGCAGGAGCCTGTGCTCGTCTCACCACCCTTCCGCGCTCCCGCCGCTGTCCATGTATCTGCCATCATTTCAGAGATTCCTTCTCAGCGAGCGTCTTTATCATGTCCGTTGCGACGTGAACGGAACACATTCTCGGCCCACAGCCATCAGTATTCCCCTGTCTGTTAGCGTCTGGGATCGGCGATCAATGTTTCAACAGCGTCTGGGATTTATTCTGCCGTTCATAGACCCATATCTCAACATGGGCGGTACCAGCGCGCCGTCAACTCCGCGTGATACACATTATCCTGCGCTATAATCCCGCCGCTTGGCGTCGTGAGGCCCATAATTCAGCACGCGCGCTGGCTCCGGCAGGATATGGCTTTGCGTAGCTCATATCAGATACCTGTCGCTCGCACCCCCAATACGCGAGTATTTTTTCTTTCACAAAATAACGATAAACTCAGCGTATATATCTCCCTTTAGCTCAGCTGCCGCCCGAGTGAAAATTTAATTCCGGCAATTATTCTGCTTTGTCTGCTCGGGGGAGCCCGAAGATGTTAAGATACTGAGATATACTACTCTTTACCAAAGATAAGGAGGTCGGGTTATATTTTTGGAACAATGAACAATGATTGTCATGAGGCCAACTTCTTTTTAGATGCGCGGATGCAAAAGCATGCCAGCGCCGCGCTTGATAATGTCCCGCGTGGGATTGGTGTGCAAGAAGAGAATATACTTACTATGGGTTGCCTAATATTTCGTGAGAGATCGATGCGGATTGGATGCGGAGGAAAGTACGCGTCAGTGGATGGTGTGCAATACCGGGACCATTAGGCCAGTAAAGGCTACTTGTCAAGGCAGACGGCTATGGTTCAACTTGACCGACTTGCTTTCTCTTTGGGCGCCCTTCAGCCACAGAGTGCACGGAACCCGCCTCAGTCTGCATTGATAGCTCGGGCCGCCGTGAGATAAAGCTCGGAATGACGTCATTCGCACGCTCCGCCGGCGTCCCACAAGGTCCCACACCTATCAACAAATATGCCGCTCAAAGCTACAACTCTCGCTTCCGAAAATGTTCCATCTAAACATCAAGCACATGCATCATTTATCGTGCATCATCTGCGCCTCCTTTCCACGTTGCGATGTTGTCTCTGATGTCATACATAGATCTACGACACGGCGCGTCATTAAGTCGAAGATATGCAAAATGATACGCAGAACAAACGTGAGCGAGGAAGATGTTCTAACCATAATCATCCGGGTTCTTTTTCTACTTCTCTTCTTCCACATTATACCTCTAATGATTGACTTACGCCGACTGTAGCGGGATTATGTATGATGCGCCAATGCTAGGTATAACCACAGTAGTCACAGTAGTACACGTCTGTCGATCCTCCATGGAATATTCGCAGTGCATAAAAACCAGAGTAAGCGCTGCCGAAATCAAAAGAGAAGATGGCGTCGCGGCTGAGCCGTACACTAAACATGGATAGACCAAATCTGCACTGAGAAAGATGCGAGCAGGGTCTTTCCAGACGAGACAAGTTCATCGATAGCTCAGCGCAGGGACGGCCCCGCCCGTGAAACAGTCTTACAGAATACCCTGCACAACAACACGGCCGCAAAGACGTCCGCAGATTCAGTCGCGAGAGTAGGTATAGTTGTCGACGCCGGGACGTGTACCTGCGTGCGTCCTCCGGGAATGATCAGCGAGATCCACCTCGCAGACGGAAGCGCTTTGTTCCGATAGAACGGAGTAGACGTGGTGGGCGCCGGCGTGTGAACAGATAACGCACATAACGGGCGCCTGGAGAGCGACTGGATCCTTCCACACTGGAGTGTACTGCATAACTACGATGAGATGGACGTGCCGGTCGAAGGGGGGGGAGAGAAACGGATATACGGAGGAAGAGCAGATCGTGCACCGGGAAAGACGCGGGGAGATGTGGTGCGGGCAGGGCGCGGAGCAGAGGCGAGGCAGAGGCTGGAGTCTACCTGTGACATAGTATATATCAAAATGGATCTGGTGAACGGTGAGGCTGATTGAAGACGAGCGGAGCATATACCCGGTACCGACGTGGGCCGGATGGGAACCGCAGAAGCATGAGCAGAGCTGGAAAGGCGGGCTGAGCGGGGCGTGGTGCAGCAGAGGTGCGGGAGCTAGCGATATTGGGGCAGGAGATACGGGTCTTGGAACGGTGAGGCTAGGAATCAGCACAATCTCGAAAATAGGTGAAACTCACGTACGGCTGCCTTACGATGATACAGACTGCAGAAACTTGAGGCAACGCGGGGGAACGGGGAGTGTTGATCGTATATAGTCGTCTTCAGAAGCCTAACTAATTGTAGGTATAGCCATCTGGTAATATCGTCGGCCTTGTTAGAATAGAAAATGTGTTCATCGATCATGGTGTTGGTAAGTCCTAGGCCCAGACACTGCGCAAAAACACGTGTTTCTCACGTGTGACGGGTCTCGGAACCGGCCTCTGCCCTCCTCTGCCGGACTCAGCCACGGGTGGCTGCTCGGTTCGCGTTCGTTCATATACATAAGGTTGGCCGAATTTCCCGGGCTTCGGCTCCTCGACGCGTCCGCTGCCGCAAATATCTCAGTCCTTACATCGAGATTCAAGTGGTGGTGATAGAAACTTGAAAACGATGGCGGACGTCAAGGGGCTTCTGAATCTCGATCTCGCACAGTTTTAGCGTTGGGCACATTGAACTTCGCTGAGATGCCCATAATTCAGGTCGAATCCCCGCCCCGAAGGGGCGCACTTCTCGAGCTTAGATCCGCCAAATTTGACAATGTTAAAACTTTGAGAAGAGACATAATTGAATATGATTCTAGTAGCAGGTAATACGTAACATTAAAAACAAGATTATAGGAAACAGTTGTAATGATATATCTCAATATCGTCTACCGTGGAGTATTGGAGTATCTCTGAGCAGGAACTTGTGCAACCGGGATGTGTACGCTCTGCAAGTCGATCTGTTTCTCCCAAACTTCCGAGCTACTAGGATCGTCGTTCTCGTCCTCCACAAAATCGAGGTTAATCAAATGGTCACGTAACAAGGAAAGTAATCCGCGGTCTTCAGGTGCACAATTCTCCTTCAGGATCTGTGGATATTTCGCTAGACAATCTTTCTTCATCGCCTCCGCTTGGAACTTGTGAGCCATTCCAAAGATAGATAACGGTTTTGAGCCTGATGCATAGATGTCAAAATTGTTCCTGAGCATCAAGGTGTCTACTGACCATAGAAAATATGAAGCATAGATGCACCAAATAGGATCGCAAATATGCCACTAAACGCAGTCCACAAACCACCCACAGACGAAAAGCCACCAATAACAGACTTCTCTCGGTAATCTTGAAGGAAGTTGACCTCGCCATAATTGTCTTGCGCAAAGATGTTCAGAGTTGATAAAGTGCTTCCATTGAAAGTTGCAAATGGGTCCGGATAGAACCCTAGAATCTGGGGTAGAAAGAATGATGTTGAAGCCTAGGCGTTGGGAGCCACCTTCAGTAAGATATATGTTCACTGGTAGAGTGATCTATTTACCTCAAAAAATCCTAAAGTAGCCAATATGACATTGGTGTAGATTTGACGCATACCCAAAATATAGGGTGCAGCCATATTCATACCAGGAATAATTGTCACGGGCACTGTATGAGTATAATCATTGAAAAGGTCGTTGGATAGACCTATGACTAAGGGAAGCTGTGTCCTCCCAGACGGCTGATCTATCCCAGCAAGGCCAGTGAAAAGAGGTCCAAAATCGACTGTGATATACAAGTCTGGAAGAGTGTAGTCTACGACATCTGCCGGCGGGCAAAGATAAGAATAATAGGATTCATTTCCAGCATTATCGGGTGTGATTTGCGTGTAGCACTGCGGTAAGGTAATTCCACTGTCTGAGAAGAACATTAATATATTGCATAATCTCCTTGTTTATGTGCTCACTCAACAGACCGGCGGGCCAAATAGCAGTTACGCCAACAGCAGAGAAGAACAAATCCGAGGGTATTAGGGAGGAAAGGCTCGGGCCATCTGTGAAAATGCTCTGCAGAGGTAGCGCCTACAGTTTTGGGGTATTTTAGGTAAATAATTTCATGAAATGATAAGACAGCTTTTAAACGTACGTAGGTCACCATCCAAACTGGAATAAATGTGTGGTCGAGTAAATCAGTTGGTGCAATGCCAGATATGCGATATGTTTTAACCGGAGAAAGTGCTGCTTCTTTTATTGGGGCAAATATAACGTTGAGGAGGGTGTAGAAGAAAACTGCCGATAACACAACAATAGCCAGGATTCCTCGGATAGCGCGAATAGACATTGTTTCGCCGCTAAATCAATATCTTTATGAGCACTTACACAGAACGCTGAGTGGCTGCATTTACTCACACAAAATTCTTTTTCCAGATAGACCGCCCAAACAGCATGTGAAACGTAGTCTTCCATCCCTTCTTGAGGGAATTAGACTGCGGAGACTTCGATTCATAGGCAAGAATGTCGAAAGGTTTTATGAGAGATTGGCCTTTAGAATAAATGGCATCCGCGATGCGAAAGCATATTGTCAGTGAGAGGGTCCCAACAATGACCCAAACCAAAACAGCATGGAACACAAAGGTTTCTGGCACCCATGATTGAAGTAGAACTTTTTTTGCATAGAATCCAGCACCTAAAAATACATGAGTACACCAATATTGTGAATCAAGCTTTGAGAAACCAAACAGTAGACAAATCTGAGACTTCAGCTATGAGAAAAATCAACTCAAGCGCTCCATACAAGATTGGCCATGTGAAAGTGCTATACACATATATGTTTTTGTGAGCACGATAGGCGTCATAAAGCATCTTCAAACTCTGTATGAGCATACCTTATAATTTGGTGAACCGCGACAACAGCGTAAAGAGCAATCCAAAGACCATACGTCCATTCTATGTTAACGGAGACGATTAAAAGCGAGGATATGATTAGGGCTCTGAGAGTGTATAGTCTTGGGGAGAGGCCGAGAAACACCAGTTCGATTGCACGCGGTGCCATCTTACAAGGCGCGGGAGTATGTACAGTGGGGGGATCCTCTATCTTGCCCTGTCTTTTACCAGACTCTTGGCTTTATATGGGGTATTACCGCCTTTCATATTATGAGATTTTCCTGGGAGGACACCGTTGTGTATGACTTCCCAGTGCTGTGCATTGATCGTTGAAACACAAAGGCGATGCTCAGATGCGACAGAGGATCACCTGGCATGCCACACTGTATTTTATCGTCTCCCATAATGCATGCCGAAGCTTGAGAAAGTCAACTTCGCGCTCCCTTTGATTGTAAATAAAATCAACATCTTATCTTGATCAACAATTCGCGCGGATCTGCAAGATGATATATTTGTGGGCGCCGTCATTCCTGCTATGTATTCACATAAATAGGCCGTATCCATTGATTCGAGAGATCTTCAAGGAAGCCCCGAGAATGAGCCGCCCACACACAAAAACATTGATGAATGGTATATAAAATAGACATAGCCACGCAAGTGAGCACTCAGCGAAGTACTTCCCAGCCTCCCAAAACCGCTAGACGGTGTCTGGGATTGGTATATATTCATACTAAAATATAGCTCGCTGTACCGGCCTAAGCTCTACCCTCGATACCACTTGGATGGCTGACACCCACAGTCAATCAGATGAGGTACAAATTGTTCAGATCATTCTTGACACCATGCAAAGTAGAACAAAGGTCATATATGAATATGATGTGCTAATTTACCGACGGTCCAGTATGATCTCAGTTGAATTCTACGTCAGTAGACCTCTCCAAAGACCGCAGTCAAAGATAGTTAGATGTCATAGAAATGAATGAGAAAGAGTCTGAACATGGTTGTGTTGTGGGCGAGCTGGCTTCTTCCAGCCATCAATATCAAGATTCGGTGTACAATGTACTGGGCGGCTGATGGGCGCACCCTGCTCCCACACCATCATGCCGTTGTTGTATCACCTCACGGACGCGCCCGAGTGTGTGATTTCTTAGGATAGTATCACCGTCGGGTGCCGATCCGCCCGTTTGATGTCGCACTCCGCAACTTCGAGTATGTCAAGCTATCTAATCAGCATAGCATGCCGCCCTAAAAGGAGGTCATGAAGGGCTTCTTTCCTCAAGATCAGGTGGACTGCATAGGACGAGTGGACAACACGAATATCGCGATGAACTGTCGGTAGCACAAATCGGAATACAGCCACGCGCGTTGCCTCCCATAGGAATGGGGCCTTGATTAATATAGAGTAGCCCAGGGCCCAGGCAGTTCAGGACGGTGGGTCCGAACTATGCTCGCAGAACGCCGACTGTACTCATCTACGGCTATGCTATCACCGCCCTCCTAGATAAACAACCTGTTCTCCACTGCAAGCGTGCGGTGCTTTCTTCTCTCCATGCGTCCTGGTTCACATCACTCTCTTTCATATGCGCCCGTTCCCATACCTACCGCTCGCTCCTGTGCCTGTTCCACACTACCGCAGAGGCATATTGGATCCACGCCGGGGCCCACTCCCACATGTACCGCCTCTGAAATCTGAGAATTTGAGGGCCCAACCATCCGAGTAGCCGCGCACCTGTGCCTCCCGACGTCCCACTGATGCTTCCTCGCCACAGCTGGATCTCCTGCTCTCCCAGGAACGCGCGTGTTCTCCTCGTTGCTTGAGAATATTCTTGAAGGCGGTTTCTGCGATCTAAGAATCCAGCGCGTGCTCGCTGCTCCTCTCTACGCTTTCTGCCCACTGTCCATGATGCCACACATGCTACGGCGTACCCCTCCGCCGCGGCTTTTTCAGCTTTTTCGTGTGCGCATTCATTGAGCGTCATCCTTTCGTACTCGGCTAACGTTGTACGTCTCCTTTCATCGCATTTACTCGATCTCTGGCTAACCCCCACTTCAGAACCGCCCCACACCCGCGATAAATCGCAAGCCGGACCCCACGACAGACGCTTCGATCGCTGATTCGTTTCTCGTCGAGTTGTAAACAGCAGCGGCACCCCCTACTGCTGTCGCCGGCTGCTACGCCTATATCCCCGCCGCGCCTTCCCCGAACTAAGGCGAGCCCTTTACCTAGCGAGCAGCGGTACATGCTCGCTTAGCCTAGCAGTCCGAACATATACAACATAGCTTCCACGAACGTCAAGATCGGCACACGCTCCTCGTCGCAATCGCCCGCTCACCAGTCCTACCACGCACATTCGCATGCCGACAAAATCCTCCGAATGTACATGCGACTTTTGATTTTTCTCCCCTCCCCCGCCGCCTTCGTCATGCCTTCCGTCCTCCCGCTCCAGTTGGTACTCGCTCTCCCCCCTTTCACGCGCGCCCCGGTGAATCCCACTGAATCCTGCGCGTCTCATCGCCGGTCACAGTGCCGCGCGAGGCGCATATGTACGTTATATCCCGGCTGGCTCCCATTTCGCGCCATGAACGAGTGCCGCAAGGTATTTCGACAAAAGCAAAGTGACGTCAGGTGTATGAGCGGGAATGATGAATGGACGGCTCTTCCGGCCGTGAACACAGAACCAGTGCCCAAGCAGTCGATTGAGGGGTCTTGGTCGTATGTACGTGATAAATTAAGTACTAGCGGCGGATTGAATATTCTAAGCTGTGCCAGATGCCACAGTCTGGAGGTGCCGCTTTCGGTCGGACGACATAGTGTCAATCGTGGGAACAAGCTATGATACCATCATCCCGGGCCAACACATTCTTTTCTGAACACCGTTCTGCTTCGTATACCGCTGGTACACTGCTGGTACCTGACCTGGTCCCGGTACCACGTCCATACCGATCTCTACCTCGATTCCGAAAGATGCGGCCGATGCACCGAGCACTTCCCGCTTTCCACACCACCCTCGACATCGTCGAGCCCCCGCTCGACCCACACCTCGTCGCTGTGCTCGTTGAAAGGACACCAGGCGTAGATCTAGGCAAATATCTGGTGCATTCCTGAAAGTATACCTGGTAGAGCGCACAGGAAGGCACTTCGCGATCGAAAACTATGTCGAGACTGTCCCCCGCGGCGCGTAGCTCTCAACGTCAACGTCAACGTTCAACGTTCAACGTTCAACATGTGTCGCCTGTCATCGCACCCATACTCTTCGCTCATTGTTCTCCCCAGCATAACATCGCTCATCGCCATCCAGTAGAACCATGCCCACGTACTTGAAGAATTCACTGCGGACGCAAGCATGATCCACTCTCCTTCCACGGCACGTTCTATTCGTAGCTCTGCTCATTCGACACCATCCCCCTCCATGTACCGCTCGTTCCTTGGCGCGCGGCTCGACCCTGTAAGACCGCACCAACTACGCCCAACCACCTCGACCTCATGCCGAACCTCGCCCTCATGCCCGCCCCCTCCTACGTCGCCCACGCACGTCAATTCGAAGCTTCCGACACCTTGTCACCAACTCCTCAGGCGGCCCGCCGCGCGTACACCACTGCATCGGCCATTCCTAACCGCAGCCTCATTCCGGGCCTCGCCACCGTCTCCAGCGTCATCGACCCGGCTGACGGACCACAGGGAGACACCGGATTCCGAAGGCTAGTCGCTATGCGTGCGTTTGGCTCGGTTTGGTTTTCAGCGTTACTGTGCGGTACGCGGCGCGTTCCAGCCATTCCTCCCTCAGAATTCCACCACTTGCACCACCTGACGCCCGCGACGTTTCCCCGCGACGAATTTGAACCTCTCTCTCTCTCGCCCAGGCGTGTATTTGTTGCGCCGTTCATGCCCATCCCCACGACTCGTTGTTCGCCGACTATCGCGAACGAAAAGGTTATCACTCACGCTGTGCACTTCGCCTTTCCATGCCCCCGGACCGCCAACGACAACTACGTGTTCCTCGCTGCGCGCCTCGTCTTTCCATGCCTCCGTACCGTTTTCCATACTCGCTGCCTCAAGCTCGACGCCAACTCCTAGACGCAGCTGTTCTCGGTGTGAGTTCCAACGACAACTACGTGTGTTCTTCCATCGCCAACTCTGAATCGGGAATCTGACCGTTTTCTACCCGCTACACGCAGCTCGCTACTCTTTCGTGATATCGCTGCCGCTCCGTGGAAGGGCTCTTACCCCACGCACAACATACATCTGTCGCCCTCTCCCCTCTTAAACCATATCCCTCACCGCCTACGCCCACTCCATCCCGAATCTCGCCTCTATGCCTGGATTCGAGAGCGGCAAGCGCCCCGACGCTCAAGTACTGTACAGATTTCCCGGCCCACCGCCGCTGTCGTCACTCCAGGTCCCGCGGCGTCTCTACACAGCGAATCCGAGCTCGCGGCAGCGCACCGCATCCCACGAATGGTCTCTTCCCGTCGCTATCATCGCCACTTCCGTGTCCATCGATAGTGGGCGGCGTCTGCGGCGCTTCAGGACCGTAAGCGTCCCGACCTCCCGCGCTGACATTGAGGAGACGTGCCGTCTGACGGCGCGGCGAACACGGCGAAAGGCACGTTCATGGGGAGAAATGGGAGTCACTGGCGATTCGCGGCTGAAGCACGACACGAACTTACCACTGCCGCCCTCACGCAGCAGGTATGCGCCCATTTCCTCGCTTGTTACCCCCAGACTGCCCAGTCCGACTGACATCTTCACGATTCACAGTTCGATCGAGCCTGTACGCGGAACGGCGGAAGAATGGGGCTTCAAGCTTCAAGTTGCTCGTATTTTGAGTATGTAGATATGTATCAGTATCATGGCGAATATCTGTTTTCAACACCTACGTTTCGCCAGGATAGAAGCGGCGCCTCGTCGACCTTCTTCGTCCCCGTCGTCGCTAACCGTGCGGTGCCGCGTCGCTGCCCTGATTACTCCTGTTGCCCTCATTGTCCAATGTCCCGTTCAGACTATACATCCGCCCTCTCGCACTGGGACATACTCTTCTCTCGTCCTTTATCTGCTCACGCCAACAGGGCGGCGCTGCGATGGTTACGGGAAATCCCCGCTGGAGCACCCGCTCTACGGCCCACTTATATCCTGCCTGCTACCTCCATGGCGCGTGTTTTCTCTGTTACTTGAACCCCTCGTGCCTCAGGCTTCCGGGTGCCCCGTGCTTGCTACGTACCCGGCATGCGATACCTCTCGCGCACCGGGACACGGATCCTCCTTTCGCCGCGCGTCTTGATGACCGCGGTGAATAATTTTCGTCCATAACTGCGGCTCGAGCAGTGTTTGTTGACTCATATACCTAACATGTAACTGGGTCGAATGGGGAATCTTAGCTTCGCAATGCTACAGTGAAAGGAGACCTAGAGGATGTTAGAAAGAACATACAGGTATCTCAATTCGAACAATTTGACATCTATAACAAATCTTGCCTCAAGTAAGAGTAAACTGAATGTCATTCGCGCTACACAAATTTGTGGATATCCGCTCATCCAAGCTACTGGCTACAGCGGTCCCACCCTAGCAATTCTTCGACCTGACTTTCCCCGCCGTAACCCCCGACGAACGCGAACACCTCTCCGGCACTGCTACTCGCGCTGACCCCACTGCACGCGGAGAACAGAAATACAGTTAGACTGGAGAGCATCTAGCGCCTGCGATCCGCACTGTGCTCGCCCCATCATGCGCACCCTTCGACGAGCGCTGTGAAGATATCTGCGGCGCATTGGACCGGCAGTGGAGCGAAGGAAGCGGCAGGTGGGGATGATATGCAGACAATGACGGACAAAGCGAGCTGCACGTCCGTATCATGGCGGCCTCACGACGAGGAGGCGCAGCGGAGATGGCGCACTCCAGCGTCGCGCTCTCGGACAATAGAAAGCTCGCTCGTCTCTTAAGGGAAAAGATATTTGCAATAATCATAATCCCGCCTGAGCTAATCAATATCTACATACTTGCTCCAATACGATCACAGCAAATGCGATTAAGTACGCGCGGGCTCCCAAAATTTTGGACATTCAAGCCATAGCATCTTACACAAAATTCCGTATAGATAAGCATTATATTTCGGGTTAGCCTAACACTCTGCCGGCTTGAGGACCTATGCACGCCAGCCTATGAAAATTCCTAAGTACGTTATCTGTCTAAAGGTCACCTGAAAAAATTCCTGCGTAAATACGCCAATCACAGACTGTGTGAAGGCGTTGAAGCATACTCACGACAGTCAATGACGCATTGCGACAAGCCGCCCACGCATTCTGGAGCAGTGGGGTTTACGGCACAGCAACCGCTGCACGCTGTTCTGCACTCCTAGTAATGATTCCAGTTGACGCGGAAAAGAGATTGATGATAATCTTAGTAGGCCCTTACCGATGCAGCTGCCTGTGGATGATGACGGAATACGCTGTGATCAGACACGATAAAAATACAAACACAGGGAAGGTATCTGACCGCAGACGTCCCAAAGCTGAATGTGCACTGGGAAGATACACCTTGAGAGAAGAGACCAACGAAAGACAGAACGAGGATGAAAGTGAGTTGCATGTCACGGTCAGATGTCGGTGGAAGAGTCAGACAAGTTGCACTTCCTGCACTTCTTACACCACATTTATACGTTCTGTATTACCCCAGGTGGGATGAAGCGACAAGCACCCAGACACTTAAATCCGTATGACGATGTCGCTCCCAGGTCTGAATGAACACTCATTGACGCAGCCGTTGACCGCAAGGAGAATTTCGGAATTAGAAAAGACTACAGCAAGGTATTGAATTTCAATATCACGCTAAGCGCGTGATTTTCTACCTCGTTGAAGAGGATTTGCCACGTCAAAGTCAGAGCGGTGATGAAACGACTGCTGGGTGAACTCGCGCTCCCATGCTATCAGAACAGCACCAGCGGTATTTATGTGCATGTCGAGACGCCATATGTAATGGTACCAAGACTCTCAGGCATTCTTTGATAATGAAAGAGTGGGAACTTGAAGTACGAGGAGGAATATATGCAAATGACATGCTCGAGACTGGTGTCGGCATCGTATTAGTGACAAGCTACTCACAAAGTAGGAGAAGCATACTAATACGTTCCACTTAACGAGATAAAATTCCTAATTATATCTTTCTAGTTCTAACATATACTTTGCAAGCTTTCCCACAGTGTGAACTGCGTGCGATCCACGACGGCCCGTGACGCCAAGCTTTTTTCACTTCCCAGGCCAATCCCAGGCTTGACTCAGTGACAACCTCGCCCGACGCGTCGCGTTGAAACTTCGCATTTCTACCAAATTTCTACAGACATGCAGGCCGCCCACACCAAATTTCAAGGAAGGCTCCGTTCATCCGCGCCTGGGTGAAGAACCAACTTGGCCTAGCGGTGCACTACTGCATCGCAAGATCGCATATTCTGCGTGGATCCCCCGTGAGTCGCTCCCTCTGCCCATGCGCGTCACCGTTATCCTCATTGTACTCTATGTACCGACTCCTAGGCCATCACTTCGACGCCCATGCAGGGAGAGGATTCGATGGCTCACATCTCGTGCGCCCTTCGTGCTGCTGCGCATGCGCTGAACCATTTCCCTGATTGCTTCTCTCCACGTTCCTCGGAGGTTCCTCGCCGAATTTCGCCACCTCTCTTTCGCTCCTGCGCGTGCGTACGATTGGCCTGCAACGCTTTGGATCTAGGTGGCGGATGTGGCGAGCATGAACGCCTTCCCGGTGACGGCTGAACGTCCTTCAAGCGCGCGTTCTTCGTCGTGCTGACCGCCATTGTGGCTCCGGCAGCGCACCCACATCTCCGTCCGTTGGCCAAGCCATCCATGTCCGCATGTTCCAGCCTCCTTCCGCCTCCTCCATACTCCCACCCCGGCTGCCGCTCCCTTTCTTTTCTGTGCGCGCGTCAAATAGCGCCTATACCCATACCCCGTCGTACGCACCGAGCGTCAAGCGCTTCACAAAGACGTCGCCAGACCCAGGCTGTATGGCCTTGTGCAGCTAGCATATCGAACGCACGCGACATATGTAAACGGTATGGCAGAGTGCACTATACTTGTCTTGAGGGCCAACTTCGTCACCAATACAAATATCCAGGGCCTCGAGTGAGTCACATATACCCACAAAAATGGCTGATAATATCTACGTCCCCCTTCCAGAGTCTACGTGGTCCGTGCGCAATATATTGCGGTACAAAAGGAACAAACAGACGCCTGACCTACTCATAAATCGCGATGGCATGGGTCCCGTCAGGGAGGCACTTTAGCAAGCCTATCTGGGTCCATGGGCCGCAGATACGCCCCATGGCACGGCGACCTTGTCCGCAGGATGTATCTGCGGTTTATATGAGCCTGTGGCCTGCAGGGATTTATCCATAGCACGGCGACCATGTCCGCAGAGGATCCCTGAGGGTATCCTGCCCTTCAGTTCGTTCAAGGCTCATATACCGTCACAATCTTTACCTGTCCCGCTCCGGCTAGTGGCCACTAGCTGGGCGGGCGTCTTTTGGTCGGACGGTCGTCCTAACCCTAACCCTGACTTAATAATGATGGGAAGACTAATAACTGTCTAGATCACAACGCCGAATCGTAATTTGCATAATTCAGTCATCATGGTAAAAGTGTGGGGAAGTCATGATTTATTCCCAAGATACGGTCTAGATCGAATCGCCGAGTGTAACACAGCCAAAACACACATCAGAACGTGCGACTGAATACATTGAGCAAGCAGTCATAGTTCACGCGCACGAGACTCCTCGTTTGGCGCCGTAAAGGCGCGAATACTTCAATATACCATGTGCTTTTTCGTACAGCCTACGCTTGCGAAAATGTACTCATCGAGCCAATTTACTTAGTCTAGGGTAGTGGCCAGTCTATTACTTTTAGTATGTTCTTGGTGTACATCGGGCTTCTCAGCCCGTATTTCCGCGTCTTTCGCAGTCGACGGCGCAGCTTTTACACTGCCTCGTTACAACTCTGTGAGTACAAGTGTTCAGGTCAAGCGATGGAGCATTGTCGGTAGCTAATCCTACTTTGCGTATATTTACTTCCTGTACACTATAAATAATATTCTCTTATGCATTTCAACTTCAATATTCGTACCGACCATGTATCATTCGGGCTCCCAGGTCACCCTTGTCAACCCCCAGCCTCCAGTAGAGCTCGTGTGTAGCAAGAATAGCGTACTAAATACCCTCCTCCTACGCGACGGGAAGCCGTACTATTCGATCTCCACGCTGGACAAGTCGGTGTCGTGCACGCGGATCACAGATCTGCGTACGCAAGAGCTGCTCGTCACAATACAGCGCCGCTGGGTTGCATCTGACACCATCACATTCACTCAACGCTATGGCGGCGAGAAACTGAAGCTGAAAGAGTGGCTTCGCAACAGTGAATCTCAGGAGACGGACTTGCCGTGAGCGCCACCTAGGAATGCATTCGTTGGATAAAGTCGCTAATTTGATTATCCCTCTGCTCGTAGTAGCAGCATATGGCACGTCAGTACAGGAAATGGGAATTTTATGTGGAAATCCGATGCACAGACCCGTCTGGCTGTACGTTATAATCTACTCTTTAAATCAGACAAATGGCTCATGAAACACATTCAAGCTGTACCCTGAGGGCAGCCTTGACCGCCCATTAGCTTGGATTAAAGCAGGAGCCAGTGCATCTTTTTTTATTCAGCGCGATGCAGAGAGCTTCATCGATGAAATTCTACCCGGTTTTGTTATCTTGGAGCAAGAAATGCGGGAAAAGGAGAAACGGATGGGGCTTTTCTACTCGGAGGTGGGTCGTATCATCCATATTAAACAATTTTATGACATTAACTTGATTCTCCGAAGCCGACTATAAACCCGAGGAGAGTGTTTTTCTGAAATCTGAAGTATAGTTGAAGGAATCACCCCAACGTTTCTTCTTGTCTAGTCTCGTAACAAGACTCAACCACAAAAACCATATATAGAACAATCACATAAATCTACGTTCGGTGTACATATCAAATCATATCACTTAAATGCGCTTCAGACCGGCAGCGTAGACCGAACGAATATCAGAAATAGCACACAACGCATTCACTGCCAGTGGGATCTCCGCATGCACGGCGTTACCCTTGCTTTTAGCGGACTAATGGATGTTGTCGGTATGAATTTCGATCCCTGCTGAAGTCAATTCAAGCTCACCTCGATGCTATCCCATGGAACAAGAAGCATGATGCTTTCGGCGTCGCCCATCACATCTCCCATGGCGAGTGACTTGTGCGCGGTAGCTTCTTGTATCTTAGTGATGGCTGTTTTCACGTCAGCCACACTGTGTCCTTCCTTTGGCTTGATCGTCACAAATTCCACGACGCAGCAATCAAACAGAGTGGCTGCGTCGGTGTCGAGGTGTATATTCTGGACAGAAGAACACGATAAGCTTTCAAGCTTCTTCACCGCCTCGAGGAGGGGGAGGTATTCGGAGTAGGTATGAAGCTTTGTGTAACTTTCATACGAGTCCCAAACTTGAAAAAGGTCGAAGGTGAGTTGATCCGAGCCTAAACACAGTTTATGGAGTGAACTACCGGTGATCGTGTAGTGAATTTGTTTGTCTTCTGCCTCGTAACCTTGGATTATGCTGCGAGGCCATCAGGAAACGATCAACGGCTCACAACGGTCTTCGAGAACACACCTTTTACACCCTTTGGCATTTTTGACAAAATCCAGATACTCTACCACCGCTAATTGTGCATCAGCTATTTCCTTTGATCCCGCTGTTTTAGAAGTAGCAATTTCAACGAAAGACATTGTGAGGCAGCTATGGGGGCTTTTATGCGTTGGCGATGAGATACGTAGAATACGAAGCGTGCGTACCGACTTTAAATATTCATCTCTGAGCACATTTAGTGTCTTCGGTACGGACTAAGATTGCAGTTCATGATTCACACTTAAATTAGAATACGCCTCAATTAGTGTCCAGTTAGGTTAATTTAACCTGGTGTATATCTGTCGACCATCAATCGTAATGCCAATTGCTACTCAGGGCAAACTCATGGTCATAGGCAAGTCATAGGTACGCCAGGAAAAAGAGGTCTATGGAACACCTTCCGGATGCGTGGCCTAATGTAAAGCGCATACCTTCATCCGGTATGGTGTAACGGCTAACATTACCGCCTTTCATGTATACTGCGTGTTTGTGCGTTGGTGAAAAATTGCGCGGTAGCTCGGGGTTCGATTCCCCGTACCGGAATCGAGTTTTTGTTGTAACTTTTGAGGGCGACAACGTCGACGGTCGGACAGACTTAGAAGTTAGTTGAAAGTTCAAACTTCAAAATTCAGCAGCCACCTTCAGACTCCAGAGGTCACCGGTCACTGTGGTCCGTCAGTCGTCGACTTGTCGGACTCCGGAGTCTGAGAGTCAACTCACTGGACTTCCGTCTCACTGACAGGCTTTAGGAGCCAGAACTCAGGAGTCTATAGCTCAGATAGTGAGGCGCTAAATTAGTCTTTGGACCCACCCTCATCGCGTCGGATTCAAAGCATCCCGCTTAGTACGCCGCTAATCAAGCCCGGATAATCATCACTGCCTCGCAATCATGCTATAGTCTGTTATAGTACGTGTTGTCAACAACGTCCAAGTCAACCGGGAACATCTTGAGCATACCGTGAAAAGAGTCAATGGTACCGCATCCGCAGCCTACACCAGCCGAGCTCTCCGGTACACTTACGATACCCATTCGTCGCATTCATGCATGGCCCAAAAGCACCCACTACCGCACAGACAACAAATATAAATACTCCAAACGACAAGAAAATTTACGCTGGTGCTTCACAGGCGCGGGGCCGGGCCCAGACGGGGTATCAAGAAGAGGTAGGGTGGCAAGCAAGCATATAAAAATAGAAGAGTAAAGACGCAAATTTCGGTACGAAAAAAGACGGGCAGATGGACGCCACGCCTGTGCGCGGCGACGACAGGCTACTTGGAGCCCTAGTCCAGCACGCAGGGCAAGGGCGGGTGGTGCGCGAGGAGGGAAGACCGCAGGCCCAAGGAGGCTGGAGCGGGGGATTAGAAGCAGCAGGTATATATACAGGAGGTGCGGTGTGTGCGTGGTTGTCCGTTTCGGGGATGGCTCGCGGGCACTCGACGTCGAGGGTGAGGTGGGAGGTGGGTAGGGTGAGCGTGGTCGAGGTGCCGTCCGCGGCCCATGCGCAGAGGTGAAGCGATGGAGACGTGGCAGACGGGGTAGATGGGTAGGTGAGGATTACAGGGAAATAATGATACGGATAACTCGGCGTCGAGTGTGAATATATACAACCAAAGCCCAACGAAGCAAATAAGTCCGGAGAGATGGGATCAGCAAGGAAGATAAAGAGGGGAGAAAATACGTTGTTGCGGGTGATCGAAGTGGATCAAATCGATCACTCGTTCGCAACCTTACGAGGGTAAGTATGCTTCTTTACTGCAGATGACTAGAGGACCACGTACCTTCAAAACCCGTTTTGGTTCATCATCCTCAGCACTGCTGTCGCGTTCCCTCTCCCTCTCCACGCCTTCCGGCCCGAAAGCACTTGGGAACTTCGGAGCGGCTCCACCACCCACTTCGTCGGGGTGTTCTTCTGCAACATACCCACCGTATGCATCGTCGTCGTCGTCGGCGACAGAGTACCGGTTGGCTTGCTGAGATTGCTGTGGCTGAGGCTGTGACTGAGACGCATACTGCTGCTGTTGGGGATATCCCTGTGCTGTGTACTGCTGCTGGCCGTACTGCTGTCCGTTGTATTGTTGGTCGTAGTGCTGAGGTTGTGGCTGCTGCTCGTACTGGGCGAACCCGCCCTGCTGCTGCGGAGGATAATACGCGTCGGCGGCAGCGTACGGAGCTGGCATGGCGTCTCTCCCGGACGTCGAACGGCTCCGGTCGAGGTTCGCATACTCCGCGGAGGCTGACGGCGAGCGTTGGTGAAGCTGCGAGCCCTGTTGCGACGCTGGGTACGGTTGATACTGCGAGTTGTACTGGCCTTGTGGCTGGGAAACAGATGGACCGCGAGCGAGCGCGCCCGCACCGGCGGCATGAGCGCCCATGCCCGCGGCCTCCAAGATGTCGACGTTGTTCTGGGATGGACGTCGAGTGGGGCCGGTGGGAGCAGCAAACGCAGCGTATGGAGCGGAACCTTCTTGCAATGCCGCTGCGTACCCGCCGTCGCCAGCCACGCGGCCGCTTCGCGCACGGGCCACACCGATGCCCGCTGCACCTGCAGCTCCGGCCGCGCCGACCGCGTAGGGATCGAAGATATCGCCAGGGCCCACGTTGTGCATCGCACTTCCCATGCTTTGCCCGCTGCTCATTTCGCGCATGCCGTAGGACTCGCCGTGGCTGCCCGCGCTCATTGCTGGCTGTGCGTAAGTCCCATGGCTGGAGGCGTCGGAGTATTGCCCGCCGTAGCCCATGTCACCCCCGCCGGATCCACCGCCATAACCACCACGCGCAGCTCCGGGCCCATATTCGTCGTCTTCATCGTCTAAGAAGATAGGTTTGGGAGCCGAAGCCGCTTCTAAGGTGGCTGCTGCTAGCTCGCGATCGAACTTGCGTGCGCGGCGACGGCGTATGCCATTGGTGATGAGGGCAATGGCAATAGCGAGAACGATGAGACCGGCGACAGAAAACACACCCGCAACGGCACCGGTATTGGCGAAGAATCTGCAAAAAAAAATCATTGATCAGCAAACTGTTTCCGGGAATCCCCGTTATGTCAAAAGTCATAAATAGATTGATGGTGATGGGAATGCTACGTTGGTAAATGTGATGAGCCGAAAAAAAGAGATGCGTGCAGCCCAAGTATGACAGTTGACAAGCCTACAACAATGTCGCGCAAGATGCAACTTTCAGAGGGAAGTGCAATGGCGATCAGCGAAAAAGTGAAATCGTAGTGATGGACGATAGGGGACATGGGCGACCATCGGGCCTCGGAATTAGAACGCCTGGATACACCTAGTCCATATGTACCAGCGTCGAGAGAAAAAGAACACTGCGAAGCCAGACAAAAGTACTGGCAAGAAATGCAAAGGTGATAGCAAAACTAATGACTCACCCTTTTGATCCCCCCGAAGCGACAGCAGTGCTTGAGCTTGTCGGCACAGTGCTTGTAGAAGAGACAAACTGTGTCGATGTCTGCGTGACAACAGCACCTCCCTTAGTCGTCGTGACTGCAGATGTCGTAAGAGCTGCAGTAGTCGAGACCGAAGTGGAACTAGTAGTAGGGATAACACTGGTGGTCGAAGTGCTAGTTGTTGTCGTGTTGCTACTGGTAGAGCTGGTAGAACTAGTGGTGGAAGTGGTGGAAGTGGTGGCAGGAGAACTAGTCGTGGTCGTAGTTAGGCCGGTCGTGGAGGTTGATGAGGTGGTGGAGGTGGTGGAGGTGGAGGTAGGCGAGCTGGTAGTAGTCGACGTGGCTGTACTTGACCTGAGATCCGCGCCATTTGAAACTGGTTCCTGTTCCCCATAATCAATTCACTCACGTATCGCCAGTAGAGGCTACAGCGCATGGTCATTAGTTAGACAGTCCTGCGGCCGCACTGAATTTACGCACTAGAGGTTGACATTTTTCACGTTGGATATGTTTCCGATGAGAATATCATCCAGCAGAGAGAGAAAAGGAACGTGAATCCGCGGAAAGATCAGGCGGAGGTCTGAAGCTGGGAGAACAACAACAAGAGTCGGCCTGGGAATTTTCACACTACCAATCCCGCGTGGGGCAATCGGTTATGTAACCCATCACCAGACCTGCGTAAAAATAGACGTCCCTTCGATACACGTGCTTTAGGCTTCGCCCCGTCTCTCTTGGACGTTTGTTCGCCCGCTCTGGAGTCTGAATGGATCCCTATGATACATAAGTCCTACTCTCTATAAAGACACATTCACCCGATATATGAAGAAGGGAAATTATTCAATCTATGGCAGGGCAATAGTAGTAGTACTTCTATCTTTTTTGATTGAAATGTGATCTCGAGGCTGCAGGGCGGTCCACTTGATACATGTATTCTTTAATTTTGGATCAGTTCCACAGATTAGGTTAGGTCACCTCTCAGCACCACGACCGTCACATACTTTACGTGGCTAGTGCTTCCATCCATGTACAGCGCGGTCCAGCTGACTGATTCGGGCATCCTAAGCTCGAATAAACTTCAATTACGACCTCTCGCGCTGGCATAATCATCTGACTCGAGTCATCCACGTATATGTACTATGAGCTGTATAAACCAAGTATAAACTTACAGATATAGTTGGAAAGATGGCCGTGTGCTCCTTCCGGTTGTGACCTTGCAACATCTTGTGATGACTCTCGGTTGATTCATTTTTTCACGCAGATCAGGGCTGATGCACTGATGGAGAGAGATTTACTTTCAATGGTATAGTAGCGCTCCCTGGATGACGCAGTACATTATGAATCCTCGCCTGCATCTACCCTCATCTACCTTCATGCGTTGGGTTCCGCTTCCGCTGCTCGCAAATATGTACGTCACATGTGTACATAGGCGCCCAGCGCGATCAATGATGCCAAGTATCTTTGCTTCGTGCCGTGCTTGCTAACCCGCCCCATCGCGGATCCTAACGGCTATGTAGTCGCGCAGCGACAATACTCGTGTCGGTGTGACTGACTGTGCAACATCCACGCCGGGAAACAACCTTTGTTACGACACACCGACCCCTTCCATAGGTTTCGCACAACCGTTCAACCTTCGGTGTCTGAGAAGCTCAATATGATTTGACGCAACTTGTGAATTATGATCAGATTATCGATTTTTCGGGAAATTCCGTTTGTCTGCGACTCTACATGGAAGGTGGGAAGGAGGGAGTGAACAGGGGTCTCTCGTCATACATGGGCAATTGATGGGCATCGGAATTTTTGTGTACAAATACGTCTCTAAGTATTTAAGTACATCTTTAGCTAGCTTGGGGTCTCCTGGTACATGTTGCAGATCTATAATCACCCACCTTTAAATTGAACAAATCTACTCTGTATAAGTAACTCCACACGGACACCGCCGTGGTTTGATCGTCAGTCCTTTGCATGTGTAATGGGTTGGGATTACAAATTCGAGTTACTTTGATACTACGTAGTAGTATGCACGTAGGTAAAACAAGAATTATCGGAATCTAGGCCAGACGCACCCTCGCTCAAGGCGCGCTCAGTCGCACGGCGTCGCATGAACTGAGGCTCTATTCAGCAAATCATAATTCACAGGATTTTGATGATCTGATGGTAGCATATTGCGAGCTATCTGATTTGGATGTATTTAGGGACCAATTTCATCATAGATGCTTACTAGTACTTTTAAGCATTTTTATATGCCCCAGCTCTTTCCCGTATCCATACCTATGCCCTACTCGGCTTGACCACTGTCGTTCTCACCGAGCTTCATGACACTCAACCTGCGCGCAAATCTCCCGGTGGACGACAGCGATTCGCACTTCGCCTACAGCGCGGGAGATTGGAGCACCTTGCAAGGATCGACGAGGCAATATAATGGGAGTGTTCATACCACCAACGTTGTCGGCGCGACGGTAGCCTTCGCATTCCAAGGTGAGTTATGCCTAGCAAAGTGTGTTTGTTTCTATCCAAAGGCCTCATCAATTCGTTTTGTCGCGTGCAGGCCAGGCGTTTATTCTGTTTGCTACTATTCCGGGCGCCGTACCTGGAAATGTTGCGGTCAACATATCTATTGACGAAGGAAGCCCAACGCCGATAATGCAGCCAACTAACTCGAGCGACGTATTCATGGACCCGCTATTTACATCCTCGATCATGGCATTCACCACCCATACGGTCGTCGTCACAAACAGCGGAAACATAAGCTTCATGTTTGACGAGGTGGAACTCTTCTCGAACGACATAATTCCCAGCATGTCTAACCCCCCTTCAATCTCTTCAAATACTACCACCGCCAATTCTCCTTCGTCCTCAGCACAACCCACAGCAGTCTCTGGTCGATCTAAAGTTCATACGGGCGCGATTATTGGCGGGGTCGTCGGGGGAGTGGCATTTATTATCTTTGCTCTCCTGGCCTTTCTATTTGTTCGGCGGCGTACGAGATATCGGAAGAGTCAGTCTCATATACCGAATGACAAGAATCGTGAGTCCGCCCCTTATCGGTCTTCCGTCATACCCGAATGCTGTACTGACGCAGTCTGAAGCTATAAAACCCCTTGCAGCGCAACCGTTCCCACTCGACGGTCCCTCTCTTACCAGCCAGAATTATCCATATCCCACCGACAGTAGCCGCCCGTTCGCTTCCGCGGAGAAAGCAGCGCTGCGCGCCCAGTCGTCAAATGAGGAGCGACTAGGCAATCCGTCGGCACTCAGCACCCCGGATCAGAGCTCTCCTTCAGATTGTCATTCCGGAGTCACTCCCACATCGGCCTCCGATCTAAATTTACCTCGGCCTTCCAACGCGACGAACGATGTCGGTGTGGAGACTTTTGGACACTCCGAAAGTGCGACCACATCCAGTTCGTTCTACTCCCCTTCCTTTCCCAGGCCCGGTGAAGATGGACCTCCCCCGTACCAACCGCTTTCAGCTGCTAGAACGGCGGGGGCAGAGCACCAGATGGGGTCACTTATCCAGGAGGAAAGTGAGCCTGGGACTTTTGGTTAAGTTTATATATGTAGGCCAATTTATCGAAGCTCGTACTCGTTACCTCAGAAGAGCTGACAAACGTGTTGCGTCACCCTGGGCGGGTATTCCACACCAGGACCTCGGAGAGTTCTGAGTCCTAGCTTGCCGGAATAAGCAAGTAAACATACAACTTGTTGATTAATCATGCCTCCAGGATATGGCGGCCCTCCTTACTCATAAGTATGTATACATTATGCCCCCCCCCTTTGACCATCGAAATCAGCCTCAGACTGTACCATAGCAGCTCATTGCCCTTCAATGATCCAATCTCGGACGACGATGTATATGTGTTCCCATCTGACCAATAAGTATATCAACCTTCTGTACAGATAAACTTGTACATACTTATCGACCGCCGGCGGGCGTCCCTCGGCCTAAATCCCCGCCACAGCAACTCCCCCAACCGCGTCAACCGCGTCAGCAATGAACATGATCATCGTCATTAGATGCAGGTGCACCTCGCACATGCTTTACATTGTTTTGATCATATCCGATCTGTGGGGACCGTCTTCGACGAAAGCTGCAACGTCGTCGACGGCCTCATTACCAGCGGCTACCCTACGAAGAGAGCATATTTGGGTGCTCTCCTCCGCCCGTCCTGTTCTACAAGCATGTAAGCACTTTCACTGGCCAACAGCGTGTATATTTTCTTTAGGGCACATACAAGCGTGCTTAGCGCTGATGCGCCGTACGTATATGTGCCGCACCGACCCAAACTCCGGGAGCTGCAACAGGACCATAATTTCCGTCTGTGTAAGTCGGCTTGTTGTGCTTGCGACGCCAAATCGCCTCTGATACCTTTGTTAGTGCAGCAGCGATTAAAATTATAGGTAGAGGCTCAAACGAGCTTGTTTATCAAATCCAGAAAGTGCGGTGACTTGAAATTGAGATAATTGCTCATACATTACATACAACTGCACAGATATTGACGGCCATCGGTTATATATACTGTAAAGTAGTTTAATGGGTGCAGAACTGCGTCTACCAGACGCGCTGCGCACGCCCGCGAGGAACCCGTCCGAGAGCACCTGGAGGCTGAGCAGCGTGAGCAGCGTGAATTTCGGGTAACACCCCGCGCTTCCGGTGCAGGTAGCTATTACCTCGCGTCGTACAGATTATGCCCGACCGAGAATGCGAAGTAGAATCTGTAGCGCACGTCGTAGAGACTGCCTAACAATGGCGGGCGTATAGAAAAGCGCGCAGACGAATGACGCTAGTCACTCAGTCTCACAGGCGCGGATATGTGCGGTCCATTCTGAATACCGCTTCTCCCCACCGGTGCGTCCACAAACTAGGTCTGCAACCGATCTGCGACGCTGGGGTAGTAGAATACCTAATTTATTCTACGATCCACGATCCATAAAACCATCAGATCGGGTTTCAATTCGCGCTGAAGTGTTGCCAACAGTCGATGAGAAATTGATCTTCTCTGCAACTTCGCTGGACAGATCATCAGCGCCGTTGAGCAAGCACCTAATATATACCTATATAAAAGCGCATTGTCCACTCAACTGCCTGAAGTATCTCAGTATAGCCCGTTGCGAGCGCGGTGTGTAAAGCCATCGCCCCAGCTTCCTACCCACTGACTCGGTGCCTCCACCAGCACCCAATGCGAAGGATACCAACGCACCAAAAGTCCGCCCTGCTCGTGCTCGCCTTCGCCGCGCCCACCGCGACGGCGATCTGCTCTGGGTTCACCTTCGGCATAGGCAACCTCCAGAGCATCGGGAACGGCGTGAACAGCTGTACGTCCATGACTCCCCTCTCTGATTCAATTTCTGACCACGCCCGTCGTCCTACGCAGGGACGGTCTTCGACAACAGCTGCAACGCCGTCGACGGCCTCATCACGGGCGGCAACCCGTGCGTGCAGGGCATATTCGGGTGCTCGCCCGCGCCGATCATATTCAACGTGTACACGAGCACCTTCTCGGGGACGAAGTGGGTGTTCGCGTCGTCGGCCTGCGGTGGTGGGGATGGTGTGCTGATTGTTCGTTGCGCACAGGTACGCGTGCCGCGGCGATCCGGGCGCGGAGACGTGCGGCGGGGTGTCTATTTCCGTCTGTGTGAGTCGGCGTGCTGTGCGTTGTGCGATGGGTGCGGTCCTGACACTGGTTGTAGTGCATTTGAGATTGGGCTCGGCCGAGCTCGGGCGCTGGATCCATGAAAGATTCGTAGATGCTAAGAATGCAATGATAACATTTATTCACATCGCAAGGTGTATTCCTACATGCCAGTTCCTAAATACCCCAGCCAGATTAATAAGTTAAAGGATTATATGGATATAAAGCACCAAACCCCACCACAACCTATCAAGCCGCATCCGCCGGCGCCACCCCCTCGCCCTCGCCCGCCCCCGTCTCGCGCGAGAGCCGCCCCTTCCCGCGCGCCGTGTCCACCGCGCGCCACGCCGCCTCCGCCTCGACCAGCACGCCCATCCGGGGGTCATACGCCTCCTCAAACGCCCGCACCTCCTTCGCGAAGAGCCCTGCATCTTCCACCGGCCCGCCTTCCACCCCCGCAGCAGACGCCGAGAGCACCCCCCGCACCCCCGCAAAAAACGCATCGAGCACCGCGAGGTTATGCGCCGCGAGCAGCGCGTGCGCGGACATCTCGTGCGTGTGCAGCAGATGATGCACGTACGCGCGCGTATATGCGGGCAGCACGCGCGCGGGGTCTTTCTCGGGCTCGCCGGAGACGGAGGGGGCATCGTGCCCGTGGTAGAGCCGCGCGGGCGGGGGGCGGGGGGCGCATGCAGCGCAGGGGCATGTCGGTGTCCCTGCCTCCGGCGCAGTTGCGGTGGTGTGCGGTGCAGGCAGGGCGTCGGAAAAGCACCCGAAATCAAGCCGATATCGCACGTCGTACAAATTGTGCCCTATTTCGCGCGGGGTGCGCTCCCCGCGGACGGGGAACGCGAAGTCGAGCGCAACGCCGACGTCCGCGGCGCGCTGCGCCCAGCGCGCGTCGAACACGTCCGCGCCGACGGTGGCGATGAGGCGCAGGACCTCGTGCGGCGAGGTCGTCCCGGTGACGAGGCGCGGCTTGGAGGGGGGCAGCGCGGTTAGCGATGCGCGGAGGAGGGCAGCAATGTGTGCTTCGGGGTCTTCTGAGGGACTGACTGCGGCGGCGGAAGGGGAAGGGGTATCTGGGAGTGCGGAGAGGGCGGCTTTGAGCGGCGCGAGGTCTATGGTATACCCCGCGACGCCCTCGTCGAGCGTCTTGAGCGGCGCGAGCGCGGTTATGTGCGGCCCGTAGAGCGGCTCGAGAAGGGACGCGGCGAACGCCTTGCGCGCAGGCAAGGACGTGAGGCCCGCGAGGTGGACGAACACCGGTGGCGTGGGCGGGAGCGCCACCGCCGGCTGAGCTGGCGCAGCCGCCGCCACCGGCTGGGCTTTCAGCTTCTTGGGTATTGGCAGAGGCATGGGTATGGGCCCCGGGCGGAGGAGCGTCGCGAGCCACGCGGCCGAGCGCTCGACGCTCTTCGTGAGCCGTTTCTGGGAGTACGGCGCGTCCGTGCATGGCGTGTCCGATAGCGCGAGGACGACGTCGGGCTGTGCGATACGCGCGTACGCGGCCCACTCGGCCGGCGCAAGCTTGCGCACGCCGCGCAGGCTGTGCACGCACACGAGCGCATTGCCATTTGGGGGCATCTCGCGCGTGTCGGTAGGCTCTCGCGCGGATATCGAGAGCAGGTGCCTGGACTCGTCGAACCCGAGGAAGGTGTGCAACGGGTGGGGGTTGGAGGCGTTGGACGGGTGCTGCGCGTGGAGGATGGGTATCGGGGGTGTCTGCTCAAGGCTACGAGAGGGTCATTCGGTAGCCAAAGCTAGGAGATTTATCGACTTACAAGGTCTCGAAAGGGACGTTGACCCAGCGCAGCGCATCCGTTATCCGCACATGGTCGCGCGACAGATGGGGCACCGCGCCACGCGATGTGCTCGCAAGTAGCCCAGGAGTAGCGATGATGATACTGGAGGCCGTGTCCGCGCCTCTCCTGAGAGTGATGGTGCCGAGGCGGGGCCCATAACGAACGGGGCTGGGGAGGGCGAAGGAGAGGGAGGACTGGGACATGGGAGTTCAGCGCAAAAAAGATCGGCGATCGATTGATCGCCGCGCGTAGTGGCGGTGCATTCAATAAATGCTTCCTATTGGCAAAAATTCCGGTACGGGGAATCGAACCCCGAGCTACCGCGTTCGTCGTGAAAGGCGGTAATGTTAGCCGTTACACCATACCGGATGTTGATGAGGTTGCCCAGCAGACTGTTCGGGCTCGGGAGATGCGCACAAGCTGTGCATCGCGCGTTGGCAGCCAGTGGTTGGCCAGTGGGATACGGCAAGGGTAACTGGATAAGGTAGAGGGAGATTTTATGACTAGGCGGACCCCCAAAGACCTTGTTCGGATGCGCAGAGAGAAAATGAGATATCGGAGAGCCTAGAGGGACTCACTACTGGAGAGGAGAAAGATGTGGGAGGGAAGGAGGGAGACCAAAGTTAAGCATCTTATATAGTTTGGAAGCACGTCCCCACGTGATGTTCGCGTCGCGCGACGCGCGTCCAAACTAGTACATATAAAATGTCCCTTGCCTTGTACCACTTTCTCCCCCCTCTGCTCTCACCCCCCTGCATCTTCCCTTCCCCTCTTCCATCCGCCACGTTAGTTCTTTGCAATGCCCGAATTTTCGGCTTTATCGAAGCTGTATGTGCTATTGTACGTATTATCGGGGTAGAAAGTGGGTATGGGATCCATGTCACTGAGTTTCAAGCTATTTGGCGCATATATGAACATATTTTGTCATTACTACCGTGAAAAAGACTTGAAGGTGTGTTGTATCAACTCAATTTCCAATTTCCCTATACCATCAGAGTATAATATAGCGCAGAGTTATCGTAGCAGACGAAATCGTCCGTCGTCGATGGACGGTCCGTTGTCCTTATCTCCTCGCCCTCCTTCCGAGAATCCGAGTCGCGGGATCTGGCTGACTCGCCAGCCTCTCGCAATGTCGGCCCACACCAATGTTGGTCAGGTTGCTTGAAACTTCCGCATCTCGAAGGCAAATCCGGTCAGCAGCGACGTTGGCGCGACCCAGGCGCTTAGCTGGCTGCCACAAATAAACCACCCAGAAGTCGCGACCAAGTCGCAAAAAACACGGGGAGTCGGAGGCACGGGGCCGAACCAACTTCAAGTTACGTAATTTGTACTCATGTCCCAATTCTGTCGTTTCGTCTTCTTTTCTCCACCCTTCCACCTCGTTCTGTTAACTTCTGCATGCCCGCCTTTTCCTGAAATACTCACTACGTAGCGCCAGCGATAACTCTCCACAGCATCGCTCCATTTCTTATGTCTCTTTCGGTGCGTTACATCACGCTGCTCGTTCACTGTCGATCCTCACCATCATAGAGAGTCAACGCACTGTCCGATCATGGCCACCAATCGTGCTGATTCCACCCTAGATCTCCCGCTCGAAGTCGCCGAGCTCATCATCGACGAATCCGCCCTGGCTGGAGACAAAGACACGCTCCGAAATATCTGCCTCGCCTCCAAACGCTACACCCCCCGGTGCCAGCAGCACCTCTTCCACACCATCGATCTCGGCGACCGCTGCATCCCCGGCGGGCTTTACTACCGCCGCCTGCGCACGCTGCTCGTGCGATTCCCTGAGCTCGGGAAGCTCGTGCGCGAGCTGCGCCTCGTCGACACGTACGTCTGGGACAGCGAGAAGGAGGCGAACTGGGGCTGGCTCATCGTCGAGGAGAACCTCGCGGGCATCCTCGCGGCGCTTCCCAACCTGTCCGCCTTCTCCCTGCGCTTCAACGCCGAGACGCCCGCGTGGCCGAGCTTCGCCGCGCCGCTGCGGCACGCGCTGATCCAGCTCGCGCAGCGGCCGACGATGCACGCCTTCGCGCTGAACCGCATCGCACGCTTCCCGCCGAGTCTGCTCGTGACGCTCGTCGCGGGCGTGCGCGAGCTCGAGCTCATCGACGTCGCCGTGCAGGAGTTCTCCCCCGCCGCGCCGCTCGAAGTGCTCCTCGGCGTCGCGGCGATCGCGACGCCCGTCGTCGTGTCGCTCACGCTGCGTGCGCCGAAGGCGGGTATGCTGCACGTCCTGCGCACGATCCTCGCCGCCGCGCCGCTCCCGACGCTGCGCCGCCTGCGCGTCGCCGCCGTCGACCACACGGACGGCGCCGCGGCGCTCGAGCTGTGGAGCCTGCTCCACTGGGGCGCGCACACCATCACGCAGATCGAGTGGCTCCCCGCCGTGCGGCCTCTGACACCCGCAACCTGTACGTGCTATCTATTTCTGCGTCCTCCAGGTACTCACTGCCCCAAACGCTACAGCCCCGCCCGCCCCGATCGACTTCGCCATTCTCACGCGCCTCGCCTCGCTGCAGTTCCTCGTCAACTTCCACGCGCCCGCGCCGGTGTTCCGGCACCTGCTCCCCGTGCTCGCGCAGGTCGCGTCCGGGTCGCACTTCCACCGGCTCGTGATCGAATGCATGTTCGTGCGCCCGATGGAGCTCGTCGCGCGCCAGCGCGACTGGGCCGCGCTAGACGGCGTGCTCGGCACGAGCGCGTTCCATGGCGTGCGCGACGTCGTGTTCGTCGCGCGCAAGCGCTCGCCGCCCGCGGCCCTCGGCGACGCGGCGGTCGTCATCGGGGAGATGCTCCCCCTCGCGCGCTCGCGCGGCGTGCGAATCTCGTTCGACCGCAATCTAGATTGAAATTTCGATGGAGGAATAAAAGTATTTTGCATTGTGTTTGGCTGTCGAGCTGTCTGTTTGTTTTGTGTATGGTACATACGCACCGAGATACCCTGTGATTAACAATCGCGTTCGTATAGACAATTAGAAATAGAGGATTGTCTATGCGGGTTGTACGAATCGCCAACAGCGGGCGCTGGTAGACATATGAGAGAACGAAAGTAAGTACTACGGGGCTGGAAATGCTTGCTACATCAGAATGGGTGCCAGAAGTGATGGACGTCATGTATATCGGGTACCTTGAGGATTTTAAGCGCCCAACCCAAATGGCTAACTGGCTGCATTCGTGGCTGCCATGGAGTGCGCCGAGAGTCATCTAAGAGCATTAATCCAGACACAGTGCAGAAGCTTCTGGATCGTTGGGTGTTCTTGTAACTCCACTTTAATTCCAGGGAGCACTCTTCAAGTTTGAGTGCATTCCATTCGGGTACTTTTAACGTGTATTTACATGATGTCTGATACAAAGTGTTATCTCATACTCGCAAAAAACGACGACCTTATACAAACAACTGGGCAGACCAGGTCATTATCGTCGGAAACAGCTCTTACTTCATAAACGAGAGACCTCGATGTATCGCTCAAGCGCGCAACTGCTGGAGACGTTGACCTAGAGAAATACCAAATTCAAATACTGTTCTACGCTATATACAACCAAGCTCTCACATAGTAGTACCGGCTGTCGGCATCAGGAAAATGCGGAAGCGCTTGCGGTGTCGCCTCTACGGGTGTATGCAGTCGCTGCTCGAGTATGTTAGCTAGGACACTGGATAGAAGAAAGATAGAGCAGCGCACATGCGGGACAACGGTATGTTTTTGTCTCAGAAGTAAATTTTCCGTTTGAAGAACTTGGTCAAGGCCTTGCTTCTTGAGATAGACAGCAAACGGCTCCGAGTTGTCGTAACAAACGTCATAACGGGAATGATTATATCGCATAGCTTTCACATCGTTGAAGGTCATTGTCTTCAGCTATCTGATTAATCAGATATCATAAAACTGAAAAAGGGTGATTCACATACGTCCTCAGCGTCCCTAAAGAGCCGGCGAATTATTTCGCCCGTCTTTTCCTTGTCTAGGCCGCACACGCTACCGTTGTCTTGAAGGGTAAACCAGTTCATGAAGTACCCGACAAGAACAGAGTTTCTCGTCTCCGCTAGGAATGGGGACCAGTGCTTCACTACTTCCCGGAGCCCAACATAGTTAGCGTCAACGATGTTGGAGACGTGGATCCTATGGAACTCCGTCCATGGTGGGATATCGCAGTCAGAGAGGCGACCGTCCATGACGTCCTTCGACAAAGATATGGCCTCCATCCTCGATGCGGTGAATGAGATGTCCAGGGTACGGATGCGCCGCGCGAATGTGCAAAGGTGATGTGACATGTAGAAGTAGAAACACCCGTAGATATCTTCCTGGAAGAGTCCATGTCGAGCTTTCCCGAACGCGACAACTTCTTCGACACTGTATAGTACGAGGTAATTATCAGCGACAAATCGACAACGAGGTGCAAAGCCTTACTTCCAACCTTCCAGAAGGTCTGAATAGTCCGTCAGCAACCACTTTCCACTAAACGAGAATAAAGAGCGATTCGGCTCATTAAATTCGGAATCGTCGGCACCGAACGGGAGGATAATGCCATGACGGCGGTACTTCTCGACCGCAACGCGGTGGGAAGGACGGAGACCAAGGTACCTTCTATCATGGAAATCCCGTCGCCTGGTAGTTTGCCGGACGGAGTCGTACTCAGCCCTTAGCTCGTCGGGGTCTTCTGTAGGCATGACGAAGTGGCGAAGATATCTGACAAGCTCAAGAATGTTGTGACAATGAAGGCGTCCATGTACTCCAAAGTGGAGGGTAGAGGAGAGGTCGTCCTCGCAGCACCAGTCGTGGAGAAACTGGGCGATGAGGACCTCGATGCGCTCTTTGTACTCTCGGGGCATCCATGCAGAATACCAGAAATGCAGGGCGATGTCAGCCGCCAAATTTTCGTCCGGTATCGTGGCCAGGATAAGGACGAGGATAATATTCCGGGCTACTATATCCGGAGAGTAGTCGTTTATCAAGATCTTGAGGTGGCCCGAGTATTCCGCAGGGAGACAGTTAACGGTAAGCAGTATGTGGCGTAGGTCCCCAGAAGCTGGATCAATGTATCACTGAAATCAGTGTTGGATGCAAAAGACATAGAAAGACACAGACCGGGAAAGGCAAGGTTTAGATCTACGCCAGCGTCGTTTTCGTTTTTGGACAAATTGATAATATCGAACGCAGGCGTATTCCCCCACCTAGATAAAGGTCGATTAATATTGATTAGCGCTGGATACCCTCGTATGTCTGCATGTCGCACTCACATAGCTAAACCGCGGGAGAGTGTATCCTCCCATTGTCTCGTAAATTCCTCTTCTGGTGAGGAGTCCTCCATTTGAACAAAGGACGGAAGACGCTGTTCCCGTTCCCATGCAGGTGCCCAACTGCTCGATCGCATTATATTTTTACAATCTTTAGAATTTATTGTGCAATTAGCCGTTGACAATCGTAGAGTGTAACGATGAGCATACCTGCTTTGTGGGACTTCCAGTGCTTCGTCTGGCATTCCTGATAGATGGAAGTCAGACCGAACCATAAAATGTTTAGTCGCTCTATGATACTTACTTTCGTGCAATACGAAACTAATTTGCATGCGCTGCATCCCAGTGTTCCTGGTTTACGACAGGAACCCCCAGCCACATCGAAATTGGCACACGGAAGCACTTCCAGGCGTCGCAGTAAAGGCTCAGAAAGTGAACGGTTTTCGAGTGTAGTTATCGCCCAGTTGTAAGTGTACTCGACCTGCATGCCGACGTCATGGTGGACCCTCATGTAGACCAGAAAAGCGGCGAAGAAGTCCATGAGAAAACGAGAGGTGAGGCTAGGATGAAACGATGCGCTGGACAAATGGGTGAAAATTGGGTTGATATAGATCCTGAACCGGGAGTTTCTTTCTGAGATTCTCCCGCTTTCCGTCGAGAGATCAGCACCGTCAGATTGCGGAAAGCTTGGAAAGAAAGGTGGTTTGACTGTTGACATGGAACTTTGCGGGTAGTCCGAATGCATGGAAAAGAAATTGGGCACCCGTTGATTCTCTCCCGCATAAAACAGGGGTTTCTACGCGTAATCATAAGTTTTAGCTGTTCTTCGGCGGCATAAATATTATAAAAAGGACGAACCCACTGACAAAAGAACTCGATATTCCCATTCCTGGAGTGCAGTGCGCTTCCCTTTACCTCATGACCATTACTTGGAGGAAGCAGCCGTAGTCAACGTTTGGATGTACGGGGCAGGATACATAGTGACTGCCGCTGCAGAGTCGGGGAGACGGAAGAGAAATGCGACCATTCTTCGATTTCGTGACCTGCATGTTTCACTGGAGGCTTAAACTTGCGGATGAGGGGGATTTGATTATAGAGGGGTGTGCGATGTCGATAAATATCGATAAATCGCACGCTTGCCGCAAGACCACGATCCACCGTGATGCCATCCTAGCAGTTATGCAAACGCGGGACACATTCTACGTTTATCGCTCTTCTAACGGCTGAGTCACTTGAAAGTTGAGGAGGAGGAGTAGTAGACATTGAGTAGATGTGTTCACAGCGATGAAAATTGATATTGAGTCGCAGAAAGCTTGACGTCACGCGTTGATCGCGTATTCAGTTTACCCACGCAATCACTACATGATTCGCATTTTTGCATTCTCAGTTTCCCGAACGTTGTCCATGCTCTTTGACTCATTGAAAGCAGTCGGTGTCATTTCCACAGTTCTATTCTTCCATACCTCCAATAATCGTATGAAGGTGAGCCACGTACACGACAAGGCGTACGAATTTCCGCAGTTAACATACATCCTTGTAGTTCTTGATTTATAAAGCTAGCATCGGCTGGACGAAGGTCTATTCGAGGTAGAACCTGGACCAGGTTTTCTCAATACCGCGGCAAGAGCATGAGATAACCCATGAACCCCTTAAATAACTGTATCTATCTTGGTAATGATGACGACAAGGAAGTTGCATTTCACCGTTGGGTCGGGGATGGGATAAGGAAAACAGGTACGTCTACTAAGTATAGTCACCTGTGCAGCACTCAGAAATTGCTCATGTATAGTTGTCGGCCGCCTGAAGGTACTGCTCGATTCTCTGATACGAGCCTTGCGAATTTCAACATTACGAACGGATGTGACCCCAGCCTTTCCCCTTTGGTTCTCGTCCCCGCGTCCCCGCCTTCCAGCGCTACCTCTTCGAGTTCTACGTATCATTTTCGCGGCAACCGACGCGACTCGTAGTTACACGGCGACGCCTCGACAGTCATCCTCGACGCTTCTACCCGAGTACCCAAAGGTGCAGAATCTCAGACCGAATGCTTGTTGCCAGTTCATGGCCTGTCATTATTCCCACAATTGTATCGAAACGTTCTTCGAGATACCAACAATAACCGCCCGCCCTTCGAATTTTGAAATTGCACTTCTGTCCCATCCGGCGTCCCCAGCCAAGCCACCATCTCCACGCACGACAACCTTTCGCGTTCTAGATAATGAGAAGTATGCGCGGCAGCCCCATATATGGACTGATCCTCGCTCGGTGGCGGGATCAGGTGCTCCAGAATAGGCGTTCAAATCCTTTGCACGGCGTAACTTCGGAGTATCTCTGTCGGATCCTCTGATTCGGCTGGGGTTGGGCCTGGTTGAACTCGTATAAAAGCCTGCGGGGGACGATTATTGCCTTCCATTCACCCCGCACTTTACCCCACATTTCAGGTAAATTGCGGGCTTGTGTACCGGTTATGGCGGGTTTACTGAGTCTCTGTCCCATAGCTCCAACTGCATCATCTCGTATTGATCGACGTTAAGCATGTCGCCTTCAGACTTTGCCCAAGCGGACATTGACGCCGTGGTCGCGAACTTATCGACGCAAGAGGCCATTTTACTTACTGCTGGGGAGGGTTTCTGGCACACACAAGCCGTCGAGCGCCTGGGGATCCCCGCGGTCAAGGTATGCTGCATAGTTTTTCTATATCACGTATTTTTAGACGCTGACGGCATATCCTATTACCCGTACAGGTTAGCGATGGGCCAAATGGAATTCGAGGGAACCACTTCTTCATGGGCACGCCCGCTAAGTGTCTTCCTGTACGCATAGTGACCATGATTTGATCAGTGAGAAATAACTCAATATACTCTTCTTGTTTTCCAGTCATCGACAGCTCTCGGAGCCACTTGGGACACGGAACTCGTGCAGGAAATTGGCCTGAAGCTCATCGCTGAAGAGGCGAAATTACGTGCAGCGTCCATTGTTTTGGCGCCAACCTGTAACATACAGCGTAATCCACTCGGAGGTAGAGTGCGTAAAATTGGCCTGAATACTTTATAGATGTGCTCACCTCGTTCAAAGAGCTTCGAAAGCTTCTCAGAAGACCCGTTTCTTTCTGGGATCATCGCCGCGGCGTACGTGAAGGGTGTACAGAGTGGAGGGATAGGTACTACCATCAAGCATTTCGTGTAGGGTCCTCTTTGTCTATTTCTTCACGCGTCTAACCTCTCTTGTACAGTGCAAATGACAAGGAGAATGACCGAAATGCCTATGACAGTATTGTGGGCCCGCGCGCTCTGCGCGAGATTTATCTCATGCCCTTCATGTTGGCGCAGAAGTACGCCAAGCCATGGGCATACATGACTGCGTACGCCCTCTGATTGCTTCGTTCAAAAGCATGTCGCATTGATCACTGTTAAAATAGCTATAATCGTCTCAACGGTACACATGCATCGGAGAACAACTTCCTCCTGCAAGACGTACTGAGGGGTGAATGGGGCTTCGACGGCATGGTATGTCTTGTAGTCATTTATCTATACTTTTCATTCTTATCTGCTCGTATAATTTTACAGGTTATGAGCGATTGGTTAGTTTCTCACCTAATTTTTAAATCTGCGTATCTGATAAGAGCGTGTTTCCAGGTTCGGTACATACAGCGTCGACCTTGCCCTTAACGCGGGGCTCGATCTCGAAATGCCGGGTGACAACAAATGGCGCACGATCGACCTGACTACGCGCTCTATCGTCGCGCGCAAGGTCACCGCGCGCACAATCAAGGCGCGCGCGCGTAAGGTATTGGAGCTCGTGAAAAAGTGCGCCGCGGGGGCGCCAGATGTACTCGACGGCGACGGTCTTGAACGCACGGTAGACTCGCCCGAGTCCAACGCGCTCCTTCAGAAGGCCGGAGCGGAGTCCATCGTGCTCCTCCGGAACGAAAATGGGGTGCTGCCCCTGTCGCCTACGACGCTGAAGAAGGTCGCCGTCATCGGCCCGAATGCGAAGGCCATCGTGTTGAGCGGCGGGGGTTCGGCCGCTCTGAAGGCGAGCTTCTTTGTCAGCCCGTACGAGGGCATTGTGAAGGCGCTGAAGGAGGCAGGGACGGAGGTGGTATATAGCGAGGGCGCACGAGGTATGTCATGGATAATATTTTCGCTCCCTACTTGCATCAATATGTTAATGCTCCCTGGCATAGCAAACAAGACGGCGCCGTCACTCGACTATGATATGCTCACCCTGGATGGCCGGCGCGGGTGGATTGGGTCGTGGTATAACCACCTTAGCGACGACAGCTTCGAAGTGGCCGATCTTATCCGCGAGCAATACATTGACGAAACTCGCCTTTTCATCAGCACGTCATATCCGAAGGGGATAACGAAACGCTGGACGCTCAAGCTCCGTGGTCAGTTGAAGCCTCGAGAGAAAGACTGCACTTTTGAATTTGGGCTAACTGTCGCTGGGCGAGGAAAGGTACGTGTTGCGCTACATGCTCCCTGGGATGTAGTGTTGATACTGAGTTATATAGTTGTACGTCGACGGAAACCTTGTGATTGACAATTGGACGCGACAGCGCCGCGGGGAAGACTTCTTCGGCAGCGCCACAGTTGAAGAATATGGCCAGTACGACCTCAAAGCCGGTGTGAAGCACGATATCCTTGTCGAGTTTTGCAACGTTCGCGGACCCGCGGATGGCGACGAAGACGAGTTAGTTATGGATAGGTTCGTTGTGGGACCTTGTTCGATCCCATGCTTGGCTGATGTTTATCCGAAGTAACCCCGGGATCCGCCTCGGAGGCGCTGAAGTGCAGGATGTAGACATGTTGATCTCTAGCGCCGTGGAGCTCGCAAGCGAGGCGGATGCTGTTATCGTGGTCGTCGGGTTGAATGGCGAGTGGGAAACCGAGGGATATGACAGAAAAACGCTCGCACTTCCTGGCCGCACGGACGAGCTGGTGGCGAAGGTGGCAGTCGTAAACCCGAGGACCGTGGTGGTCACCCAATCGGTGCGTTTTCCTTTATGGATTACTGATCCCACACCAATTTCGGGAATACGTTTTCATCAACGGGCGCTCGCCAGCAGCTGACCCTCTTGTATGATTGATAGGGCTCCGCGATTACCATGCCATGGAATGAGGCGGTCCCCGCCATCGTCCATGCATGGTATCTCGGCAATGCATCCGGCGACGCTATCGCAGACGTCCTGTTCGGCAAGCACAACCCTTCCGGCAAGCTGTCTCTCACCTTTCCAAAGAGAGAAGAGGATATCCCATCCTTTGGACATTTCCACTCGGAAGATGGCAAGGTACAAGAAATTTGTTCTCTGCTGCGGAAGATTGTGCTGAACGTTTGGCCCCTCCAGGTCCGCTATGGCGAAGATCTTTATGTCGTAAGTTTATCTATTTATAGCCATTCGCCTCGCTTTATTTATACCTCCGCGCACAGGGTTACAAGCACTATCAACATCGCAGTCTCGCTCCCCTCTACGCGTTTGGGTAAGTGCCGAACTGCCGCAATCTGGAGAACTTTTAGCTCAATTTATTCAATTGCAGGCATGGTCTTTCATACACGACATTTACTCTAAGTGCACTTACGCTCTCCAACGTGATCGTCGCCAACGGAGACTTTGCCCTCACTGCCTCAGTGAATGTAACGAATACGGGAAGTACAGTTGGCTCCGAAGTAGTACAGGCATACATTTCATTGCCTACTTCTTCGGACCTTACCCATCCACCCCTTCAGCTAAAAGGGTTCGCCAAGGCACGCGACGTCGCCCCAGGTTCGACTGCGACGGTCGTGATCAAGTTCGACAAGTATGCCGTTTCATACTGGAGCGAGCTGTATCATACTTGGGCTGTGGAGAAGGGTGTATATGGGCTGAGGGTCGGGACAGGTAGCGATAAGCTGCTCTTAGAGACGACCTTCGAGGTGTTGACAGCCTTTGAGTGGCGCGGACTATAAATGATTTTTGTTTTAGACTAAAGTTGGAGTTGCTCCATGTATCACAACGAATTGTACTTGATATCTCACATATTGACATTTTCTAAAGTTCTAAAAGCGACTTATAAATCAAGCGCAGTTGATACTAGTAGATACAAGAGTTCTTCGCGCTGCGGATGCAGCTTTGCGTGGGCCTTGTGTGATGATATATCTTCACGCATTCTCCATATTACGTCATTTCCTTAAGCTAAATATTCTGAGTATATATTGGCACATTTTACGGTTGATTTTTACTTTGGCGTACTCCTATAGTATCGTATATTATACTATATCATGCAGGATGCGGCTCCGTGGCTCTGTCAAATACAAGGCTCGAAAATATGCGAGCATGGCGTCGATGTTCGATCTGTCCGCAGCTCGCCGATGTTCAGTCACCGACATCGCGTCGGCGCATTGCTGCGCCAGCTGCGCGTTCCCTCGTCTCCGTCATAATATTAGATCAACCTATGTATGTAGGTCTATAAATAGATTAGAAGGCGCTGTGTCCCTCCTCCTTTATCGGCATTGACAAAGATCTGCATTAAGCACGTGTCTGGCGTCCCTTGGGCAGTATAAGTATGTTGGCTGTCGTCTGCTGCCATCTGCATCCTCCAGCCTCTCTTCCTTATCCCCCTCGTGTTATGTCATCCAACAATGGGATCGATTTCGCCAAAGCCTTTGGTTATCATTCACTAGCTGCCGCAATCGTCTTCGCAATCCTCTACTTCCCTTTACTTGCCTATTTTATTTTCCAATCATTCGCGCGCCCAACTTATGTGCACATTGTAATGGTTGTCTTCTGTTTGAGTGAGATTACAGTCTTTGTCTTGATTATCTTCCGTTAAACTAACTTCATGTACGCAGTCCGCATTGCCGCGTTTGTGCTACGCGCCGTGCTGGTGTCCGTCGAATCAGAAGGGCAAAAGCTGTCCCTGCTAATCGCCGATCAAATTCTCTTCGGGGTTGGTTTTTTCGGCCTGCTTTACTCTGCCTACACACTCGTACTAGACATGTGAGCATTTTCTCTTATACGCACCTGGCTTATTCTGACTGGATATCGTCCTTCTCAGAGAAATCATGCTGAACCGCCCTGAATCTGCAAATCCCATCGTCCGCCTCGCCAAAAACCGTAGGATCTTCCGGCTGGGCCTTCTAATCGCCGTTATCCTCGTCATATCCTCGACGAGCTCAACAAACAGCGACGGAACCATATCTAACTCCTCCAAAATTCAACACGAAGTCGGCGTAGCCATATTCCTCGTGCTGACCGCCGTACAAGCATTCCAGACTTTGGTACTGGCGAAAATGGAAATAGAATGTGCGTATAAGTGACACGCATGTGGACCATCTCTAATTCTCGCCATGTAGTGAGTCGTCAAGAAAAGCGCGCCAATGAGCGTTTTGGGTCACGTCATGCGATGTCGATCCTGCTTCTCGCGTCGACACTGCTTCTCGTCCGCGAGATATTTTCAATCATCACCGTAAACAACGCTGCCAAACAGAATACGGAGCACTTCTGGTATCCCCTCTTTGCGGTTCCGGAAATCTTGGTAGCTCTGTTATTTACCACCCCGGGATTGGTTCCTCGTCGCGAAGAATTGCAACAAAGATACCACCAGAATGCACAGCCCCATGTATAGATCACGAACCATGTTTCCCCCCTTCTGCAACATACCACTGTATTCGCCAATGATCGGGCGATGGCAAACCTTCATACCATATGTATTGTATCGTCTAGCACTAAAGATAGCACCGGCGTAATCGATGACGATTCTAATTCTCAATACCAATACAGGGGACCGTGCCATCGACATGTACACTAATTTACTCGTGTAGAATTCGTACTGACTAGTACAAGAGTATGAAAAACCCACTTTCCTTTCGTGGTCCTGGAAGCTAGTGGCAATTTGATGAGATTATTCGGGTCAAATCTAGGAGGTACTCACCCTTCGGACACGCTGTCATCACAAGCTCACGTTGTTTACCTCAAAGGTCTGGACCGTATTCTGATCAAAGTACGACCAAAATTTTGTTCCGCTCATCACCGTGTCGCTGTATGAGGCATACTGCTCGCTGCTGGTCAAATGCGTTGACCATCGCGCGACCGCCGCGCCGTTTGTCGAGGGTTGGCTAAACTTGGACAGATCGAAGTTGATGTATTGCCCGCTGTTGAAGTTCGCCGCGACAATGACGAGCTTCCGGTTTGTCGCGTCATAAGCCGCCGCGACAGCGCTGTTCCCCGAGTCGAGGATGCGCATGCCTTCGCGGATGTGACGGGTGAACTGCGCGAGCACAAAGTACTTCTTAGTCGCGCTGGAGAGGGATCCTGCCTCGACGTCGCCCGTAATCAGGCCCCACCCGCTGCCATCTACCGCCTGCCAGTACGTCCACGCAGTTGGATGGAGGGTGCTGAAGTCGAGTAGGAGGGACTGTGCCAGCTGCGTGCCGGTCGCGTCGCTGTCGCCGTATTCGCTGTTCCAGATTTTGAGCCCGGCGGCGGAGGCAGCGCTGTAAAGCAGGTCGCGCCGGCCACTGGTTTGCTGGTATCCGTGCACATTTATGCGCCCAATCTTGCCCCGGATGGTAGAATTGAAGCTGTTCCAGGTTGACACCGCGAGATCGTATGTATTCTCATCGGAGGCGGAGACCGCGGTAGACGATAGACCGCGGTTATTGAGCTCGGTGCGGAGGGCGCTGATGACCTGCGTCTGGGTCGCGATGCTGAAGTGGCTGCCCTCTTGGTTGTTCGTAGACTTCCACCAGCTAGAACTCGGCTCGTTGAATGGCTCGACCGAGGTAAACGTTATTCCCCAGTTGTCATGGGCATACTTGGCGATGGTGGCGAGGTAAACCGCGTGGTTGGCAATGTTCCAAGACTGTATGTTCTCCCCTGGAACCATGTAGACGGGGATCAGCATCAGTCGTGGAAAATTAACAAAATCATACCCCCGTCGGACGCCCCAGCCGGATTGTGGTTACTGCACATCCACCACATCGGTGAGTTAGAGAATAGTTCAAAACGATCCACACCGCGAGCCTTCGCGAGCGCCATCATATTCCGCTGGTTCGTATCGACGCCCCAGCTCCAGCTCGATGACGAGGGGCTTGAGCTGGTCCAGTCAATCCAATACCCGTCGATCTTTCGGCTCGATAGGATGCTGTTCGAGGCCATAGTAGTTCCGTTGATGCTGTTGGAGCTCGACGCGCCTGCATTGTAACGAACGATGTTCAAACCAAGACCAGGGAGGGTGCTGCCGCTGTAAGATACCAAGTTTTTGGTGAAAAAGATGTCGGCAAGGTCGCTCCTGGTGCCAAAGATCTTCCCCCACCAGGCGAGGGATACACCCCACCCCTCCCAGCTGCCACGATTCGAGGCTGGGTTGATCGTAGTGGTGATATCGGCCACGACTGGACTGCCCGTCAGTCCAATGCCAATCGCGGCGAGTAAGCCAGTGTGTAGCAAAAGCCTCATGTAGCGCGAAATGTGCCTCGGTTCTCAACTTTGATTATAGCTTGCCCGTCTTCTTATGCATTTGCGTTCAGATAACGTCCGATACAAAGATGGAGCGTGTAGTCAAGGGGACGAAGAGGTCGAACTCGGAGAAGCTCTGCGGTTGTTGTTCGCGGTTTTATGGTAAGAATGCGGCAACCGTCATGGGTAATGTCGAACAGAATAGGGGGCTTAGAAAAACATTGGCCCGTATTCGTAGAATTTCAGCAAGGATTAAATGCGCCGAAATGTCATGTGTGACGTTGAGCAGCGATTTTACGCGACCCGTTAAAAACACCGGGACCTATACAGGCCGAGGTTATGAACAACCCAGAATGATATCGGAAATTTCAAACATACCGGCTGGATTTGAAGCAAGAAGTACCCCTGCGATCGCTAAATCTTCGCCTGGAATTACCCCGAATCCAGCTGGGATAGGGCACCGCTGAACTATGCGAATTTACTTCTTCCGTACTCGGCGTTTGCTCTGGCCACATAGCTGAGAAACAAGATCAAGATTGTAAGGGTGCCCGATGACAGTTGTAGGAACTAGGCAAAGCCTTCAATCTCTGCATACAATAATCATCGATAGCGAGAGCTCTGATCAGTACTTCGATCAACATGCAGGACGGAAGGAACTGTCTTTTTTAGCTACGCACCGATATCCAACAGGCTACCAGTGCAGCTCTTGCTGTCTTGGGGTCATGCAACACGTCTCATGCACCCTCCTTCTGTACTCTCGTCCATCAGGCGCGTGTTTCTGTACATTTATATACGTGAAATGGCATGTCAGGCAGACAGGACCAGAATGGATTTCATTTGGGGATTAACGAGACAATATCTGAAGAGAGATGGTGTACATTTATCAATAAAACCAGGTTGAGGACATATGAAGCGTACGAAGGCTTGTATTCTGGCACCAAGTGACCATCCTGCCTTGGCCCGTCATTAGCGAAGTATCGCGTGCGGGGGTATTTCGAAAGACGACGCGCCATTTTGTTGCCTGGAGAAAGACGAAGCGAGTATATAGGAAGTTTCAGCGTCTCAGAATCGACATTGCCAATGAAAAGGTAGTATTGATATCTTGAACTTGAAGTAGCGCGAGCACAGCAGACCTACGGCCGATTGAACACGTTCCAGGTCACTGACTTCCGAGTACAGAATGGAAAATGCATTCTGGAGAAACCTTGGAGACATGGTGTAAAGAGGAGGTGCATTGTGCACAGAAATTGAACGCGGGGGGGCGTTGACTCGGAAGCGTTGGAATAACAGGATGACGGAGCCGGTGTGTACAGTTCAAGTACAGTTGCTTGCTTAGCCCTTTCTGCTCGGCTTCAACCGGCGTCAAGCTGCACCCGTCCCGGAGTCCCGGATTGTTCCTGGACGCCAAAATATTAAATAAAATTGCACACGTCAATTGCGCGTTGAGCACGCTGCACGCGTATTCAACGAGTATTCAACGCGTGTTCATATCAAAGGCACTACCGTATTACTGTCGTCCAGTAAAATCACCAAGAGCTAGTTACTTTACACGAATATGATTTACCCGTCACTTAAGCAATGACCTTATCATCATCCCAAATGCCGATTTCCGTTCTCGGGTCTTGCGCTTCGATTTCTCCACCGCTTCGCTCTCTATCTGCGCCAAAATGACCGCGATATCGTGCTTTTCCTCCAGCGACCATAGCTGATCTGGATTCCGTTTTTTTACATATCGTGTGACAACATTCAGCTGCTGATGATACACTTCCCCTCCATCACCGAAGTTCTGAAGTTTCGGAAAATCGTCAGTTCGAGCGGGGTAAAGGGTGCAGATATTGAGTCCCGAGGGGCATACCATGTTTTGAATATCGGTGAGATAACTTGACCATGTAGATGTTGAGTACGTGTCGCGCATTTGACTGGGATTGAACGACAGGATCCGTGCACGCAGGTCGGGAGTACATTCTGCATGAGGTAGGTGGCCCAGAATATAAAAATAATCTTGTAGCAGATTATTTCAGTCAAAATGACATCTATGTGAGCGTATAAAAGCGTACCTATCACTTGTCTTGATGCTACCTTGTCGAAGAATCCGATCGACAACTGAGTACTCCAGTATGCTCTATCAATATAAAATTCCTGTGATCGCGCTCTATCAAGGAGAAAATCTGGGAGGGATGCGTGTAGAAAACGGATTTCTCCATTTTTTGTCGAGGAAACACTGACAACTGATGTCAAATCAGCCAATGCAATATGTATGTCGGCCTGAGAAATGTCAAGTACTTCCGCACAGCGACGAAGTGTGGCATTGCCGAGAATGAAGTACACCAAAATGAGGGTAGTCCGAGCGATGTCGCGTACTTGGGAGAAGATATGCCGGTAGAGGGCGTCAAGCTCTGCAAATGGTGTTAGCGTGCCAGATGGTCGAAGCCCACGGATAATATTGAGTTGTTGAGCGGGATGAAGGTGTGGGGCGGAGATGAATTTCATTACGACAGAAGCATATATAAATTGCCCGGAAGACTTGGTTACAATCTCTTCGACCAGCTCAGGTGTGGGCCAATTATGATCCAAGAGGTCATTGAATGGATGTGTTTCTTTCACTGAGAAAAAGCTGTCTGTTAAAAAGAGGCGAATATCTTGATCAGGTAGATAGTGATCGTCCAACGGAAGGGGATGAGTGGTCTTAGCTATCTGTGTGGATCGAAACTCCATCTTTATTTGATTTTCCGCGCGGCTTGAGAATAATGCTAGAAGCGGAAAGGATTTGAGCTCGACAAATTTTGAAATGGTACGTATGAACCCAGTTTGGCTCGTGTGCCCATCGCATTCATCGACCCCGTCGAACAAGAGCAGTAGAGGTCGCGAGAATGGGAATTTTTTATGTAGCTCGAGCAGTGGGTCGAAGATTAAAACTTGGAATTGAGTCTCGAGCGATTGATTGAAGATGAGGGGATCGGATCGAATTCTGGGCAAGATAATTACGTCGAGACCGGGGATAACTTGGATGAGTTGATATGCAAGAGTCGCAACTAGATGTGCCAGATTATTGCGCGTTGGGTCCGTTCGAAAGAAAAAAAACTTTGCAATTACGATATCTCGTTCCGTACACAGGTCGACGATAGATCTTGCAATTGCCGACTTTCCCGCTCCTGCAGCGCCGTTCAGCCACAGAATCCACTGAATCCGTGTGGCTTCTAGAATGACCCAATTCATGATTTCATCTAAGACCGCTTTTCGCGTGTTTGGATGGCATTTAGGCGCCTCGCCGTCTTGCTGAGAGGCATAAGCAGAAGGAGCCACATGTGCTTGAAGATGTTTGAAGGGATCTGGCAGATCAAATGCGCTAGTCAGTATCAATTACGAAGGATGTGAACATTACCATGTAGCGTACCGTCCGAATCGTAGCAGTAGTGTACCGTTGGGGCCTGATTGTGTTGGGTAAAATGGCCGTCGTGAATCAGAAAGCTGCTTCCGGGGCCAGTCTGAAATAAGCCTCCGGTCTGCTGAAGTTGACGAGTATTGGATGTGTTGTTCTGAGCAATCCCGGACATTATAGGGCAAGTTGATGGATGAAGAAGGGCAGAATTGTATGGAAAGGCGCGCAGCACCAGCGTCCGCAATATGAAGTGAACAGCCACATTGAACTTGACGTGCACAGCAAATGAAGCACGCATAGCCACATACTCACAGCAATTTATTATAGCATAAAGCGCACCTTGTATGGCGGACTGGTGTATTCCGTTTTACATAACAGTCGTGTTTAAACATCGGAACAAGTCAAATGCCAGGGAAGACAAATTTATACAGAAGGCATACCGTATGAGTAGGTTATGATCGTACAAACAAAGTGAATGTGCGTTGAGCGTTCCACGCACGGCGCGCATGGCTGAGGAATGAATCCTCTTGCATCTGGGCGCGGTAACCGCTGGGGCATATGCCGAGGCAATACTACGGCGATATAGAGCCATTGCGTGATCACACCATTCGAGAGATGTTGCTTCGATGCCGATGTTGGAAGAAGACGGACGTAGGACACACGTTTTGGGGCAGGAGGAGGAAAACGCATGCGGGAACCGTAATACCACCCCATTACAAAAGAAAGTAGGCCAGATCATGATGCTGATTCTGTCCGCTTCGTTTCCAATCGCGCCTTGCTCTGAGAGATGGGTGGGAAAACGCTACGCGGCCAGAAAAAAGGGGGACGTACGGATCTGATGAGAGCATAGCGCGCATTGCGGCGGAACTAGCACCCCGGGATCAAAGGGTATCCTCGAAAGTAAGGGCCCCAATCACCCAGCGAGGAGACTCATAGACGAGAAGTAAACGTTCCTCGCCAGCGCAGCAGTCTTCCAAAAGTAAAGGGAGCGGGGGGAATCACGGAAATCTGTCAGTGCCTCGGTGGCTAATCCAAGAAAACAAGATCGTACGGAAACCGAAGGGTCTGTTGAAGCATCCAGAATGTCGTGCGTGCGGGCCGCATGGTGAACCGGTGTCCCTCTGCGCATCGACGGACGAGATGCTGCGCCGTTTCAGGTGGTCGAGAGCCGCAGAAGTACAGGAAGTAGGCACAGGCACAATGCCGTGTAGTTCGCAGATAGGATGTGAAATCTGAAAGCTACACCATGTCGCAGTTTCGTTGACAGTGGGGCCGGTTAGCGAAATTCGAACGCGGCGTACGGGCCTGCGAAGCGATTACCACCTATCATGCGTAGGAGAAAACTGGATATCAGGGAGACTGTTGCAATTGAGCCCATACATAAGCGAAGGTCGGTTGTTCATGAGTCGATTGTTGGGAATCTGAGGGAACCTCTTTATGAAAGTTATGGCAGGTTCTGGTTTCTGGCTATCGGCGAGCGACGCTGATAGGCCACGGCCAAAAGCGGGTTTCGGTCCGGGACCGGAGTTCGTCCACGTGATTTACGCGCATCATTGACGTGACGCGACGCGCGCGCCGCGCAAGCCGTGCTTGACAATCAGCTCTTGCAAACACCCGACGTACTTAAGTTGGGCGTAAGAGGGCCTGCAAATCTCAGTGGGAATTAGCCCAATAAAATTACTAATACATCGCGTTGATCTGCAGAAAGCACCGCATTTCGCGTTTAAAATCAATGCCGCAGCGTCAAGCTTCAAGCTCAAGGTTGTAGTAACTTGCCAGTATGTCGACACAGATCCAGACGCAGAGCACATTCCGTACTTGTCTCAAATTTTAACGGATACAGACTCCCTGAGAGTCTTGGCATCGACAGGTATCAACGGATCCTTCGACACCTTTCTGACAGCATGAGAGCACGAGCCCGCGTAGCAGCCGCTGCACCGCCGCTCATTGACACGGTAAATCCGCTTCGAGAGGAAAAAGCACGCGTCAAGTACTGTGATATTGAAATTCTGTCCTCCACCTGTTGTTTTTCTTCATTTTGGAATTCTCCTTCCGGTCAACCCCTACGTCCGTAGCTGTGAATTCAGACAGGTGCGAGACATCATCATACGGATTGTGCCTGAGTGCATGGTACTTCATCCCACCTGGGGTACTGCAGCTGAAAATCATATAAATGTAGTGCAAGAGGTGCAGATAAGTGTTATCCGTCTCTTTACCCAATATCTTGTCTTTAAATGCAGCTCTCCTCGTTCCTCGTCCTGTCTTTCGTCGGCCTCTTCTCTCAAGGAGCACTCTCCTCGCCGCTAGAGGGACGACAGGTACCCGCCTTGTGCATATTCAATCTCGGGACGTCTGCGGTAAAACTACTACATTGCCTTATATTTTGTTATATACGGTGTCTGACTGCGTCCTATTTCAATGTCAACCACAGGCGGCCGCAGCGGTAAGGGCCCATGTTGTCATCGATCTCTTCCTGTCATTAACTGGAGTCATAAACAGGCTTGTAGAACACAATGCGATGCTTGCTGTATCGCACACCCCACCGTCGATGAGTGTATAGGCGGCCCATCGCAATGCATCATCGACTGCCGTGAGTATCGTTTGCATTTCTTACAATTTGAGTGGTGAATTTACACGGAAACTACACTGTAGGCGACCTTTAGATTGATAGCGTGCTAATGGACCTCGGTACCATTTGCTGGCGTGTTACGTGTATATAGACTGACGCTAGTCGTTACTCTATATGTAATTCGTCGCAGGTGACAGAATTAAATGCCCAAAATGGGATCTATACAGTGCATTTCTGAGAGATCTGTGTGCCGCAGGCGCTCCCGATGCAATTGTACTGGTTGCGTATTGGAGTAATCAAAGTAGTTGGTCAGGACAATCAAAGCCACCGACAGAGACGGACGCGAACTGCGAAGATATTCTGATTATAAAAGATGTCGCAAATTTGGCCAGTGCCTTATAATCAGCAACGCTTTGATTCGAACGTCACGCTCAACCTTATAATTGCATATATCTCATAATTTCTTCTCAACCTCACTCAAACTTGCTCAAGCCTGTGTTGTAGTACTTCTATAAGGATATACGAACTCAGAATTGCTCTAAAGCCCCAGTGGACCGAAGGACAAATTGTAATCACTTCCCGTGACATATCGTTTCCCTTATAATGTCACGGAATCCATAGAGTGTCGCCCAAGACTTCTCAGGCGCGTTTTTGTAAAAACAACACTTTTATAATACAATACGGTATTATGTTGATGTCTTCCAACTTTTTGGTGGTATAATAATAAGTATGGGAGGGCGTATAAAATTATAAGGTGTGCGTGACGTTCATAATCAAAGCGTTGTTGATTATAAAGCAAATTTGCGACAGAGCGTAATACATAGTAACTTGCAGTAGAATCCAAGATACGATCGTCCAGGGCATGCTGATCTTGTGAGTGGCTGAGGTACGCAGGCCTGAAGGATGAGGATGACTGCGCGCGCGCGTGCAGCTAACTTTGCTTGGTATTAATGATCACCCCGCTGGGATGCGCCGCAGAAGTGTACATAATATGAGTCTTGCTCAACGGGTGTCGGACGAGGAAGAGGCGCATCGACGAGGGCGATTGGGTGGGGGAAGGCAGCTCGCACGACCTGGTCGATAGTTGAAGATGATGGGCGCACGCGCATGACGGACCAGTGATGGGCTGTCGGTGTTGTCGAGGAGTGTACGCCCACATCGCCATTCGCGCTGGGCACAGTGTACGTGGAGTCGCGCTGCGCAGAGAGTACGCGACTGCGCCAGAGAGCGAGACTGTCGTAGGACATTACGGCGGGAATTCGGGTACAACATCCCTGCTACCTTCTTCGCTTCGCCTACTCCTGTGTCTCGGCGGCGAGAAAGGTGTATGATGACGCGAGGATTTCTTAACATGAGTTGGGTATGTCGATTAGAAGCACACGCCAGTTGGGATTGATCACGAATAATGCGGTCGCGCAGCGGTGGTCAGAGGCGGCGATGACACGCGGTAGAACCAGGCTGTAGGTAGCGATATATGTGGACGGAAGTGTGGACGAGATGTGGGGTGTAGTCACTGGTGGAGAACACGAGGTGAAGCGTGCGGTTTTGAGCCTGCATTAATCATGAGGTGCCACAGCGTAGCGCGGTGAAGTGCGAGAGGCAACATAAGTGGGAAAAAGAGCTCGGGGGTACAATGAGAAGGAGCGTATTATATTTTGGGCGAGCGACGCGGCGTGGGATGCACTGGAAGCGGGTGTGGGAGAACGGAGGAGACGGCGCTGGGCAGCTACGGTGGGCGGCGGCAGGAGGCGTATGCGGGCGCGCGGACATGTTCGATAATGGATCCGACGTGATTTGTGCGCCCGGGAGAGCGAGGCCCGTGTTCATCGTCAGGCATGGTATGGGGGCTTCGGGAGGTATGAAGGGAGACATTGCTGAAGTTCCGGTAAGGGGTTCAGTGTAGGTCCGTCATTGGGTTTGAGCAGCTTCTGGATAGGCAGCAGGCCGGAGTTCGAGGACCACAATTTTCGAATGGCATCATTCACTATCGCCCTGAGACCAGTGAATTGAAGGTGCGCAGGTACTCGGGGGCATGAAGAACAGCGGACGCAGTACTGATGTGGCAGCCTGAGATGAACGAGAAGGCTAACGACGCAAAAAGACATGGGCATTGGCATCAGAACTCGGGCCGAGGAATGTTCCAACTACGTCATGCGACGTCATTCTGTTCCGCTAAGTGCAAGTCTTTCTCAGCCTGCTCCCCACGTACTACCAAAGGAGACTAGTCCTTAGACACCTTTCTCTAATAATCTTTACCAAAATAACACCTCGATACACGGACATCAGTGAGTGCTGAAATTATGAAAACGCATCACGCCGCCTGGGCCTTCTGTGTCGTGCACACGCGCTCCATCGTGGCATATAATCACGGAGCTCACCTCCAGGTCTACGTCCCCTATAACCAATATATTGACCAGCGCTTTTGATTAACTTATTCTTCTCTATCTGATTTTCAGCAGCGATATCTGGTGACTCCCCCCTGGAGTGGCAGCACCACCCCCGTCCTCGTGATGCCCGGACACATACCCAAACCTTCGCCCTCCCCCTCCGCATCTACTACAGGCGCCCGATCTCGACGCGCTATCCCGGTCCGTATCTCGATGTCGGCATTTCAAATATTATTTCTTGTAAAATGACCATACGAGCAGATGTCCGTCTGTTGCAATAGGGGCGTGCGTGGTCCGTGAGCGCGGACGCGCTCACGATCGACTTCATTCCGAGGTGGTCGCCCCGCCCACTCCCCGCCCACGCCACGCGGAGCGGCTGAGCTACAATGGTTTTTACCGCCACCCATTACTACTTACCTCGGTCTCACCCTCGCCCCTCGACATTGGACAGCCTCCTTCCCCAAATTCAGACACTATTGTAGCGCTCGCACATTCAGATCGGCATGCAACAGTGGCTGGGACAGATATGTACTATTAAAAAGCACACGCGGCCGCTTATTTTTAGCTGGCACAGCACCGGTATGCTTGCCGTTGTGGGCGCAGGCTCTGCAACGTCGGTGGCTGGAAGAAGCACGCTCTTCTCGTCGCACAAGTTCTACACCACTCAATCTCCTTTGTTCTCATGATAAATAGCTGTCTTCGGGGTCTGTAAATCATTCTACTAACGTGGAATTCAACTAACAGGCTGGAGTCGCCGGACTGTCGGTCAACTTGTGCATCATATTCATATATGATCTTACTCTATACTGCGCTGCAGTCAACCATCATATCGGTAGGAATGACATGACCTACATGCTCCTCATTAGTAGTGGGCCTCAGCCTTCAAATTGATTCCAGCTGCAGGGCTCAGTCGGATGCAATGAGGTATATCGCAATGTGAACGGTATGGACTGACCGCACTGACCGCACACCATTAATAACGAGAAGGCTGTCGTGTAAAGGTGGTGTGTGAGGGTGTGTGCGGCAGTACCAATGTCGGACTAATGTATGTGTACCAGTACACAGCACACCTTTCAGCTGTAAATAAACTGCCCTGGTGCACCTTCCTTTTCACCGCAAACAAGCTGGTACAACCATATACATAGCGCGTATGCGGACACATGACATTGGTGACAAGTGGAGTGGCTCTGTTACTTGAGTCAATTCTGTTATCTTACGCCGTTAATTTAGCCTTGAGAAAGTTTTATCCATAGACGGCCACTTTAGGAATGAAACCGCCAAAAACAGCAAGAATCGGCCGTGCATGAGCAATCCCTCGACGTACATAATTTACGTGCCGGCGCTGTTGTATTCTACTCATTTGTGCCGGATGCTCAAAAATCATATAACCCAGCGACCGTCGCGTAACATTCTCATCCCGCTACGTATTTCCAGTGTGTAAAATGTCACGGATTTCCGTAGCGATCTAACTTTGCATTTCGCTAATTATAGTGAGCAGGTAAATTTCCGTGGTATCAAGTCACCAGACATCCATCTAGCATATCGGTCTATAGTCGATCTTGTGGCCCGCGCCCGTCTCAACTGCCTAATTCTTTATGGGTCTGCAGAGCTGTCATTTAACCACGAAACCACAATCGTCACAGCTACTTTTAACGGCAAATTTCTACATATTTCAGGCTTAAGTTTCCCTCCCACCACCGCTCATCGTGAACCCAATCACAGCTGATAGGAGCTCGTGGGCTGGGAAACGCTTCGCACTTTTGGTAACGGGCTATGCTACACAATAGGAAAAACAGGCGCTATAGGCAAGTATAGCGATGCCTGCCAGTGATTGACGGAGGTATCATATTAATTTTGTGTGTGGACGGCCTATTCTCGACGCTTCCTCGAAGGTGGCTAGAATCGAGCTAGGGGATGGGGGCTATTTTGGTGGGTAAAATGCTGGGCTAACTGCGTCGAATTCGCAAATTATTAAGCAAGGCAAGATATAGGTTCCAAGCACTATCAAAGGAGGCGCTACCCATTCAATCCTCATAAGTTTAGGTGTGTATCTTGGAAGAGGACTGCTTCTATGCTGGATTACTCACGGTCGCATCTAAGCATCGCCCTTCTATTTAAACTATCAATACACAGCACTGGGAATACGTAGACGATTGCTTCCTCTCAGGAAGGTCTCTGAATGAACATGACAAGGCGGTGATATTTCACGTTGGAAAAAAGAACCTTATAAAAGAGCAGTCACGATGGCTGGACGATACATCCACTGTGCTTACTGTAGCTCGCAAAATGGCAGCGCGCGCCATTGAAGTGTTGTTTCTTAGCCTTGCGCCCAGACTGTACACTCTCAGGGCTCTGATCATATCTTCTCTTCTAATCATCTCCGTCAACATAGAGTGGACGCTTTTTTGGCCCGTAAAACCATTTCACGCAGGCTTCTGGATTGCTCTGTATGCTGTTATCGCGGTTCACCACATAATAAGGTGATGCAAATCAAAGCTTATGATGCGCCGTGTCTTGCTCATGAATATTATATACGCACAGCACCTTCAAATGGCCAATCTTGTACGGAGCACTTGAGTTGCCTTTTCTCATAACAGAAGTCATGGGTAAGTCTACTGTATATTTTATCTAAGATTATTCCGCGATATCGGTGTACTTATCGTGTTGTAGGTGCTGGATACTACGCGAGAACAATTCTACTGCAATCGTGGATACCGGAATCCCTTGTATTCCAGGCAGTTTTGGCTTGGCTCGTTGTTGGAACTCTCTCATTGACGATATGCTTTCGCGTCGCGGATATCATATACTCGAAAGGTCGATCCCTTTTAAGACCGTTCGACATTATTTCCCATGAATCGAAGTCCGCTCGAGCCAATTCCCTGAAGAAGGGATGGATGAGTACATTTTATCTGCTATTCGGGAGGTCTATTTGGAGGGAGAATTTTGTGTGAGTAAACCCATCGAGATGGCACTGAATGTGTGTTCTCATGAATCTATCGATTGTAGTGGCGAAACGGGGCCGATTCGCGCTGTTCGAGGAATTCTGGCTATCGTTGTGTTGTCAGCAGTCTTATTCTACACCCTCCTCAATGTCATATTTGCGCCAGTCAAAGAGACAGCACTTTCTCCGGTCAAATCATTTCGAATAACTGGCTTCACACCAGATGATTTGCTAGAGAACATCAACTCTCCTGCCTGGACTGTGACCTATGTACGTTTGAGATGCATCTTATCATTCATTGTCGCCTTTGTTTTCCCAACCTGATAATTAATACCGAAACACTCTAGGCGCTACACCTGCAGACAAGTCTCATAAATGGCACAAAGCTCGACTCTCTTATACCACGGGACATCTTCTTTTCGGCTGTGAACGTGACAGCCGTCTGGCCTGCCGATATTTTTGGTGAGCCTTAATCGCATGGGTGACGGGCATGTATCACATTCATTTAATTGTTTTTCATAGCGATCAATGACTCCCTGTCTGGATCTCCCTTACCTGTGTGCCACCAGCACCATAGGCTTGATGTTAATAGAGACCCTATTTATTTTTATCACTGCCCTCCGGTGATATTAACTTCAGCGTTGTTTCTTCCCGACTTGGTTATCAGCGTCGATTTTGGCCCACTTATTTCCGGTCTCTCTGGCCTGGTCCAGACCTCCTCGAGGATCCAACTCCCCCTGGTCATAGGTCTTTCCAACGAAATCAAAGACGATCTAACTCATACAGTGCCCGTGACCATCATTCCCGGCGTGAATATGGCTGCATCTTATATTGTGGCCGTTCGTCAAGTCTTCATCAACGGCGCATTAGCTGCGTTCGGAATATTTGACGTAAGCCCGTCGCTTCACCAGCCGAGATACATCATGCTGAATCTAGTCCCCAACCCAAAGGCTGCAGTGAGGACATTCTGGCTACCCCTAATTATAGCGTTTTATCCAGATCCGACCGCGACGTTTATCGGAGGTAATCTCTCAAGCCTGAATGTCTTTGTCCAAGATAATTACGGGGAGCTCAACTTCATTCAAGACTATCGAGAACACTCTGTGATCGATGGGCTCGCTTCTGTCGGTGGCTTGTGGACTGCGTTCGGTGGAATATTTGCAATCTTATTTGGTGCATCCATGCTTCACACTTTCTATGGTTCGTGCACACTGCTCGATGCGCAAATGGAATATTGACGTCTGTTCATTAGGGTCAAAACCTTTATCTATCTTCGGTATCGCTCACAAATTTCAAGCGGAGACAATGAAGAAGCAGTGTCTGGAGAAATATCCGCAGATTCTGAAGGAGAATCGTTCGCCTGAACACCGCGGACTACTTTCCTTGCTACGTGATCATTTGATTAACCTCGATTTTGTGGATGACGAAAAAGCAGATCCCATCGTCTTGGAAGATCAGGATAAAGAAGCCGACGTAGAGAGCGCACTTCTTGCGGTCGCGTCTGCTCAGATATAGCTTTACACGAGACGTAGGCAGATATTCCTTCTACTTTGGTTGATACATATTGGCTGGTTTCATATTGTTTTGTATACCCACTTTGATATTGTATTTCCATCGCCAGATTCAGAGAACCCAGGATTTAAGACAATTTACGCGTACGTTCAACGTTCAGTGCTCGGCATTCAACGTTCAAGTCTAAGCTCGAATGTTGCGGATTCGTGTAAGATATCGGAGGGACTTCGTAAGGTAGAAAACGAAATAACAACAAAATGGGTAGTACTCAGTCGTTGTCTTCCAAATTCTCCTCCCCGCGCCTCAAAAACTCCACTACGCCCCGTCTGTTTTCTCGCCGCTTATTCAGCATTGCAGACCCGCCCTTCGAATCCCCGTTTTCCACCGCCGTCGTACGCCCCACCATATCGGGTCTCCCTTACAGGATCTAGCTTTACCGGGGGTGTTCGAGATGGTCGTTGCGCCACGCTGTTGGTGTCGGCGGTCACAGGGGGGAGGAGACTTCTACTTGTAATATGTATTGGTGTGTTCAGAAACGCCGCGGTCGGTGCCTGAGTCGGCCCGGATGTACCGGAGTGAGTTAGAGCGAGCGATAACAGAAGCGAACATGGCGAGGAGGCGGAGGAGTGAGTAGGCGGTAGACCAAGACACATTTCGACGTGGAGGTGACGCTGAGCGTAGCGCGGCGGAGGCGGTCTGGAAGGAACGACGAGGTCGGAGGCGCGCGCTCTGGCTTTTCGGGGTGCTGTTTTCGTCGAGCCAGTATGTACGAGAATTTGGCCGCGGGCGTCGGCCTATATGTCACTACTGTCGCCGTAGCCGCAGAGCCGCGCGGGCGGCTATTTGAACCAAGATATGTATAGCAGGCAGCAGACGGAGGCGAATAAGATGGAGGCACCGGGGGATGAGGTTGACGTTCAATATGGGCTTGCATCTGGTCACCGGGTTGGAGTAGCGTGGACGAGAGCATGGTATATGAGAGCTGTGAGGCGGCGAAGAAGCGAAGGAGGGCCTGGAGGCGCGGGAGCTATCGATCGTGAGGGGCTCGACAAGACACGTGGGCACTCGACGTCCGACACTGAAGTGTGCGTTGGTGGTGTGTACCAGTTTGCGAGAGTGCCTGGTATGGTGCACCACGGTCAATGTGATGAGGAGGCGTTCGAGCTGGCATTGGCAAGGCTGCCGCGCGTCGGCGCGCGACGTGCATGGACACCTAAGAATCAGATCCTGCCGCGAACATAGTCGTGTGTGGCTGGGAGTGCGAGGAGTTAGCGCACGGGCTGTCGAGAGTGTCTGCATAGGGTAGATAGTCCGCGTCGGTGGCACCGGGAGTAGGCTCGAGGCTCGGTACGAGGTCCGTTGGTATGGCTGGGATCGGGCGTGTCCGCCGATGTAACACCCAGACTACGTAGAAGAAGACGAATAAGATATACCTGCGCAGCGGGGTGCGCTTTTCACATATGCAGGAGAAATTTTAGTAGGGGAAACGTGAACCAAAGAGCGAAGAGCTAGGAAGAGGTGGAAGCAAAGTGGAAGCCGGACAAGCGCCAATGTTCCCACGGATGCCACGGCTCGATCCGTTCGGTTATTCTTATCCACACGCCCAGGGACGCCTTCTACGTTGCCAGACTCCCAGACTACAGATCAGCAGCGTTACGGGTCGTAGATGGACTTTCCATTGCCTCACTGGGTACAGGTACAGATTACACACTATTCGTTCTTTACCTGACCGTTTTGGCCATTTTAAAAGTCAACTAAGTACGCACGTATCGCAAACGTGTCGCTGGCAAATCACTGGTATGTCGAGGTCTATCCTACTGAACCTTTAAAATCTCGTATTCATAGCGTAAACAGTGCTTCTAGTGGGACATCTGAGGCGTTTTTATTGTAGATGACGTTGAAATATTACGCAGACGCAGATATGACACAAAGATAGAGCGCAATGCGCAATAATGCAAATACACGCGCTCTAGCACAGCTCGCAGCGACACCGCCGCGGAAAGCTGCCTTATAGAACCGGAAAACGATGTACAGGAGAAATATGAGAGAGTTCTCAAATACCCGAGAAACACAACCATCCCTGGTACGTCAGGTCCGGAAATACAGGCTATAGGTGATGAACCAGCGTCTTCCAGCGTACGCTCGGGGCGAGAAGCGGCAGTCGACCAGATGAATGGACGAGGATATACACGCGGTCATGGCGGCGTGGTTACGGTGATCATGACGAAGAGTGCACGCAAATGCGGACGCTCAGCGCATTATATGTGTGTCTCCATCGAGCTCGGCGCGCCATCTCCAGCTGCCCCCCTCCCCCGTTCTTTTTACACGCGTGCGGCGTGTCCCAGCGCATACACCCGCACGTCACCTGCGACTTCCACGAACGGGAGCCTAGGAACACCCCAAGCATCCGAAGCGCTGGTAGGTGGATGCCCGTGGCCCGGGTTCGTAAAATCGCACCGGAACTGACTGTATCTCATCGCGCGAATGAATATATACGTCGCTTGTACAGGCCACGCGGCATATTCGATGGCGCATCACACTCGTCCCATGATGATCTCTGGGACATAAAGGCAGAATCGCGCACGGAACTGCGCTTCGCGCTCTTCAACGCGTCGTGCGCGTTGCGGTGACACATCGCATACCTCAGCCCGGTATAAATATTGCGCTCAGCAATGGCGACGCTTGCCGACGCCCTGCGAAATTTGATTGGCACGAAATTTGTGGCTAAAGCTTTGGGATTTCCGGTGTATGTTCTGTGCACTGCGTCTTCCAGGGAGGACTCTCATTGGGACATACTTCGACGATAAATATAACCCAAGCACGGTGGAGACATGCGTGGGAACATATGCGTTGTTCCGAACTCTCATTCAATTGCTCCGCTCAACCCATCGCGACACTCGCCTAGTTTCTGCTTGGAATTACGGTATGCGTACATGGGACGCGGGAATGTCGCACTCGCAGCACTCAACAATCGACGCGCTCTGCCGTCCTCATCGCTCCCGTTTCATCAGCTCTTTGGCGTCCCACCCACGACCTCGCGCATCGCGATTCGCCTCCTGAAATCGCGACCGCGTACCCGAAGAACACACAGCCTATCCATCCGATCTCTCTCCCTCCTAGACGCCTCATTCCCATGACTCCGCGCCTCGCCCACCCCAGCACCCGCCCACGCCCAGCCACGCTCGCGTACTGGACTACATCCCCGACCTCGCGCCGATGCACAGCGACACCAACGTGACCAGTCCAACCGAAGCGGACGCCCCTAGCGCCTTGCATGCCGACATATATCTCCTCGTCGAACATGTCCTTCACCAGGTGTTGGCTCGTGCGTGATGTGCAGCATCCGCGTCGCGTCGCGCCGCCGCCCATCCCGCTTCTCCTCTGCCCGCAGCGTCGCTCGATTCTCCCCGACGTGAACCGAGATGAACTCCAACCTCGCTTTTCCGCCCAGGAGCGAGCTCGTTACTCCGGCCGCGTCGCTCGTTGAGCGGCGAATACTGCAAATACAAAGCACGGAACGCCGCCCGCTCATCTTTGACGGCATTGTTCTGCCAAACCCAAGTACGTTCCTTTCCGTACTCGCCGCCGCCGCTGCTCTCATCACCACTCTGCTCAGTGTACTGAACACCACCACGCGCGTCCCCTCCTATCGTCGCATCGCTTTGCAATGAATGGTAGAAAAACACGAACCGTGCGATCGCTGTCCGTTTCTTCGAAGAACTGCCTCGCTGACAGACCCCACTACACTCACTCCGGCTCCTAGTCACGAAACGCCGACGCTCAAACCCACACCCATGGGTCATGACAGACTTCACCGCGGATCGATCCTATATACGCCCCCGACCTGCACAGCAGCGACTGCTTGCGCTTCGCGATGTACGTGCGCCCCGGTTGCCCGACCTTGCACGGAACTTTCTTGGCCTTGTTTATTCCATACCGAAGCCAGCCCCACGCCCGCTTCGAATACCAGATATGCATGCACACGGAACGTGGCTATGTCTCATCTGCAGCGCTCGGCGATTGTCGTGCGCTGCATCCTTAATCGACCTCATCTCCATATCCCCTTGGTGCCCCAGACAGCTGAACACCGCCCGTCGACGTCGCTCACTGAAATCTCGCCTGCCTATCTGAAGAACGCGTTCCGCTGCTCATTCTTGGGCTGCTCGTCTCCCTCTGCATCCGAAGAAATAACCCATTCATTCGATCTCGCTCCCTCGACCATTCATTCTCATTTCTCGACGCATCGCCCATGCCAGCACGACCCACGCTCGACGTCACTCCCGTCCCGGCCCACACTCTGGACCTCCAGCCCATGCCCATTGTCCCTGACGAAGAAGGCACGCGAAGAAAACGCTCCCGATGTCCTATCCGCCGCCATGTTACGCTCCCGCCAGACATGCAAATCTTATAATCGACCTCGTCCTTCTCCCTCAGCGATGTTTTTCTCGCCTTCAATCCTCTCTTCCCGCGCATGATGTGTCCCCGCCTGTTCGATGTGTTCATTTCGATGCCTCTTGCCCTCCTTCCCTTCGCGTGCGTCCTGTTCGATCTTTGGCTGATGCGTCGTGCGGCTTATCCAGGCCGATACCGTCGCGGATACGCCCGGACCGTACCAGCCGACGCCGCTGGTGCCTCGAACGTTTGCGGTGCGTGCGCAGAGCACCGCTCTCAGCTTCTTCGTGCGCTGGAAAACAGGCTCGCGCCGCCCGTGTGACTTTGGAAGACATCGTGGCGGGTGTATGCGCGGGGGCAGCTGTAGGCGGGCAAAGAGGAGGGGGCGCGTCGTTCTGGACGTTAACTGCGTAGGCAAGGAGGAGCCGCGATCTACGTGGCAGTTATAGGATGATAACCTCCCCCGTTTCCAGGCAGACTCGATCCGCCACAGCCATTGTGCGTCGCAGATACGCACCGCCGCTCCCTCGCGCACGGCTACGTGCGTCGCCTTCTCCAGCAATATCTATGACACCCGTAATCTTCCCGGCGCCTAGCGCCCACACAAAGCACGCATATCATGACTAACCCGAACGGAAAGACCGGCGTGCGTTCGTCGTCGTCACCGTCCGCCAATGGCCGTTACCCCTGTGAACAACGAGTGAGCTCGCTCTGTGCGGAAGCGGGTGCATTCCGTCGACGAAGACTCCCCGCCTCCCCTGCGTGCATGTTCGCTTGCGCGCCTGCAGCAGCACCGCTGTACCACGATATCCAGTACGCTGCGCGCATATTTCTGTCGCGCCTGCGTGCACGCATATCCGTTCGTCAGCTCAAGACATACGCATCCGTATGCTGACCTTATGCCGCATTCTAACAACCTCGCGCGTACAGGACAGCGCAGAATCATCGTCTCTATGTTCCCGCGGCCACTGCGCGGAAGCCGAACACCGCGGGCTAAGCGCCGTACACCAGCCCCTCGGTCGCGAGGCGTACGTTCGCGGCTGGGGCCCGCGCGAATCGCCTTGAATTTGCAGTCCTTGAGCGCTAGCAGCTTGTGTTGCGCTGTCGACCAGTGACGCGCGGTACCTACGCGTAGATGAGGGAAATGCATGCCTGGACGCCTAGGTGCACTGGTTGAAAATAAGATCTCGTTCAATGCTTGTGATGATTCAGTAGCACATATAGATCAGAGTGTACAATTATAATCATTCGAGGTGAGATGATTTCTATCTGGATTGCGACTTTACTTTGGTAGTGTCCGGTCCCGTGGAGAGGCGGCCGCCTCCGCAGCTGGCCTGTTTGATGACACTGCTGCATTTTTCTTCCGTCCAAATTTGAAGATGCGACGAAGAATGACTTTTATCTTTCCACCACGAATTTCGGCGCGCTTGACCGCCACAGCTTCGTTATCTGCCACAGACCCCACCACCGATTCCCCGCGTTTAAATATCCTGCGAAAGATGTGCAGTACGCCGCGTACTTCTGAATCTGGGCCTGAATCGTTGGGCTGCCGCAGTGCCAATTTGACCGCCTTTTCGCTTTTTATCTGAGCAAGGATTGCTGAGATATTGTGATACTCTTGGAGTTTGGATATAGGTTTGGGTTCTTCCGAGTCGTCCATCCTATGCTCCAGGGTGTACCGTGTGGCGCGATCAAGTTGGCTGTAGTACAACTCTCTGTCAGCACCGCAGTCCTGTACCATTCAAGCGCCATTGTTCTGCTGAGCAAGTAGACTTCGGTTGAGTAACTGAATCACGTACGAGCATCTCGATAGCTGTAACATAGTCAATTATCAGACTATAATCAATACCTTGTAGTACATCATAATTGAATGTGTGGACATGTTCTCGCAACTCAGCAGTAAGTTCTGCGGATGGGAGAAAATGATCGACAAGGGAATGAAAAGCTTGAAGATGGTGAATTAATCTTCTTGTCCATTCTTTTGAAATGAATCACATACCATAATCCATCCCATTAGATATTAAGCAAAAATAGTGGATTGACAATTGTGTGCACCAGAATTTCTTATCAAGATAATAGTCCTGTGACCGAGTTCGATCAAGGAGGAAATCTGGGAGCGAAGCGTGGAGAAAAGCAATGTTACCATTCTCATAGACAATAATAGAAGTCAAATCAGCCAGTAGAACACAAAGATCATCGTCTTTCATCCCAGAGAATTCGTAGAGCCGGGGGGAATATCCACTTGTTTCAAACATAGCCCATGCCAGAATAAGGAAAACATGATCAATATTCTGGACCTCGGAGAATATGTGCTTGTAGAGCGCATCGAGTTGGGCAAATGGTGTTGAATTTCCAGCAGGTCGTAAGCCACGGATAATGTCCAGCTGTTGAGCAGGATGATTCCGTGAAGACGATACAAAGTTTATGACCACCGACGCATAGATAAACTGGCCAGATGATTTATCAATGATTTCTTCAACGTGCGCGGGGTCAGGCCAGTTAGCGGCGAGATGGCGCTTGAATGGATGCGTTTCTTTGATATGTTTGAATTTATCGTCGAGGAAAATGCGAATGTCAGCATCCGGGAGGTAATGATTATCGAGTGCTAATTGATGCAAATTGGTCGAGATCTCGTGCGAGTGGAATACTTGTTGCAGTTGATTTTCTGTACGACTGCTAAAGAACGCGATTATTGGCAGGTCCCGAGTGCTAAGAAAATTGGAAATTAAGCGGACAAGGTCGGTCTGGTTGTTATGGCCGCTGCATTCGTCTATGCCATCGAACAGAAGAACAACAACTCTCAGAGGGGAATTGCGATGCAATTGTCGCAGTGGATCAAAGACGAGATATTGCAACTGTGTTTTAAGTGATTTTGTGAAGATGAGAGGATCGGACTGGATTTTTGGGATGACAATTTCCAAGAGGTCTGGTATTTGCTGGATGAGTTGATGTACGAGCGTTGCGATAACGGGCTGGATATCGTTTCGTGTAGTATCCGTGCGAAAGAAGAAGAATCTGGCTATGGGGATGTTTCTTGCGAGGCACAGCGCCACGATGGAACGCGCGATCGCTGATTTTCCTGCTCCCGCCGCGCCATTCAGCCACAGCATCCACTGAATTCGCATCACAGTTGGCAGGATCCAGTTCATGATGTCGTCCTGAACGGCCTGGCGGGTATTAGGGTGACATTTCGGAGCGTCTCCCTGTTGCGCTGAGTCGAAAGCCGTGGTGGCTACGTGCGCTTGAAGGTGGCTGAATCCGTCTGCAGCGGGAAAGACGCGGTTGTGAGTTTCCCTGTGGGTTGGTTTGGGGCTTATTGACATCGTACCCTTTGCGTCATAGCATTTATGCACGGCTACGGGTGGTGGTTGATTATGTTGAGTAAAGTGACCACCATGAATACTGATATTGGTGCCTTTTTCGCCTTGGACCATCGAGTTAGTGGTAGTTATATGCTGTCGTTCCATAGCGGGGGATAGAATGGAAAGGCGAGAGGGATAGGGAAGTTTTACAGGGTAAGAGCCCTGCTATGAACGGCTGTGCTAAACGGCGTGAGCATCGCCTCACATACGCCGCCACTCAAGCTACGAGGCACTGCTTGCGAACCAAAATAGAATTTCGGACGAGTGATCAATTTGAAATATCTGCCTGGGATCGAATAAGGGTCTCAAACATTGTCGGTAAAAAAACTTGGTCTTGACTTGTATTTTTTATAGCCATCGTGAGCATACATATAATTTTGGAGACTATTTGTTACATAGTCATTCGGACATTGCGATATGTGGCAGTGCGATTCAGACTGAGAATAATTATTTATAGACAGCGGAATTCAATTCGGGGACCATTTGGTACAACATGCAGTGATTTATGATAAATATGTAACTCTCGCTGTCCGGGAACATACACAAGGCTATGTCTGGGCGCAACAGTGGCGGGTCTAGCCGCGATGTGAGCATATGAGGTCAAAGCCGCGCCTTGAATCTTGAAACGCGGCGAACAGTATGATTAAACAGCGTGATAAGTCACCAATATATAGGAATATGTACCAGAGATGCTTGGGGTGCGCGCACGGACGTAGAGATGGGGATGGCGGAGACCGAGTCTCGCGCTTCGACGCGCGATGTACCTCGAATGTTGCGGTTTCGTCTAAATCGTGTCAAGCGACACACCAGGCGTTCCGCGTGCGCGGCATATATTCTACCTGGCACCACCCAGCGCAGCATCGTCACAACTAAAAATGGACGCTCCTCACTATGGGGTCTCGTCTGGCTATGGCGCGTGTGTCTGTTATTATGTGCGTTCCTATAGCTGAACAACCTGCCTTGCGTCTGCGACGACCCATACGGGGACTAATTTGATGATGAAAATTGAAAATTCTCCTGGGAACCTTGCAGCTTCCTCCGCCTGTCCCGGCCCCATGATTTAGTGTCGTACGCAGCACAAGCAGCCGAGAGCTTTCAGGATGTCCCGGGGTGGTATGCGCATAACGCGAGGCGCTCATTCCGGCTGAGCCTTCGGCGCATTGCTCATATATACCATTATAAAGGATACTTACCAGTTGCCTTAACATCAACTCCTACATACATATACATATGCATTTACCAAAGTTGTACCAAAGGCAAGTGGAACGAGCTAAGAATAGAATGCGCATGATGGCGGGCCGTGAAGTTCGCACGACCCCTTGCTCGCCGACGACGACGACGACGGAAGACAAAGTTCGAACTGACGATGTTGGCCGAGGACCCCATTCTCCTCGCCACGTACGTCCTGCATCCACCACTGCCCATGTCGTCCAGCCTTACAGCATGCAGCCCCGTTGACGTCCTCTCTGAACCCGCCGTCACAGCCTCGCCCTCGGTTCCTACGGCGCTGCCCGCAACGCCCGCCGTTGCCCAGCTTCTCGAAATGCTGCGGCAAGCTCCTTTCAGCGCGGGGCAGTCACCAGCTGTATTTCTCCGGCCAACCCGGAGCAGACGACCTGCAGCGGGCGGCCTGGGTAGGAGAAGACGACAGCTAAGCAGCGAAGACGACAGCTAAGCAGCGAAGAAGCATATCGAGCTCGTCGTTGGTAAGTGGCTGGTGGTCCCTTTGTCAGGTACATCTGAAAAGGACACATGGTGTGTCTGTCTCCCGTCCCGTTTCTCTGCTCATAGTTTCCATTGTAGATAATCGAAACCTTTCTATCTATAGCCTTTCTTTATGCGCTCGCCGCTCACTCAAGACAATCTCACCATGTCGGGTTGTTTGAGACGCAGTGGTGCGTACCTCCTGACATTCACTTTGTGCTTTTCTTGACGACGTGCAGGCCCGCTTCCAGTGAACGCGATTATTGTATTTCCAAGGAACCGACCGTCAAATGTTCGGGCTGCGGCCTTCCTATGGTGAGTAACCTAGCTCATCAAGTTGTTTTGCATACTGACATAGACGCCGTGTAGCATAACTTACGCTGCCCGCTCCATGCTCACGCCCCATACTACCGTGCCCGCCGCTTGTGTCCCATCCACATCCTCGTCGACACGGAGAACGCTGACGCTGGATCCGCCCATGACGCACCGATCTCGCTTGTGGAAATGGGCATAGGCACCGTGCGGAACGACATTAACCATGCACTTTCCGCCGCGTCTGCTCAACCCCCGCTTGAACAAATGTCTATCCACGCGGTTCGTACTGCGTGACTGTTTTCTTTTGTTTTGGTTTTAATCTGACGGGACGCGTGTAGACAACCTCGTCGCAAACGAAGGTCGGCTGTGCGAAGCTACACTCCATACGATCACCTCAATGACTTCGGAACCTTTATGCAGTCGCTCCGCCCTACGCAACCTGCGATGCACGAGGGGAACCAGGCGGAGACCACTGCGTCGCAGACTCTCCGCGCAGTCGGCCCTATGAAATCTCGACTGTTTCGTTTCCTTGAATTCACCGTGGACAGCATCTGAGAGGCCGCCCTCACCGCCTTCGCATCAGACGACGACCGACGGCGGAGACTGCCATCACGCTCCCGCGCGCTGGGCGCGACGCAGTTCGACACCCTCTACACTCTTCGTCAACGGCGGGCTCGGCATGGATGTGCTGCACGTGGTTCTTGGGCGGTCAGTCGTGTTCGCTTCTGGGGGAGCGGGGCGAGATCTGGCTCTTCTCCGTCCCACCCTTGAAAGCTTGAAACTTGAACGTTTGAACCTTGAAGTTTTGAAACTTGGCACTCCTGGCGCCTGCCCCGCTCGACGACGGACCCTCGCGAACAACCTAACCCCGCGCGGGCCCGCGCCTCTGCACACACTACTGCGCCATCGCCCGCTCTTCACGGTGACCGCAAAGCTCCCCGCGCGTTCTGACCGCCATGCGATACTCGCGCTATGCGTAATGCGTTGCGCCCATCGTCACCGACCGGCGTCCCGGCTCATCATTGGCATACGCTCGCACTGCCAGCGGCCCCGCGCGCGCACTTCCCAGAAACTGCGTCTCCCTTCCTCGACACGTCTGCGCGTTATCTGGCGACACTCGTGGCCTTGGTGACGCAGCCCTCGCGAGGTCCGCTCAGTGGGGCATCAATCGCGCCGTTCTTCACCTCCTGCGCGCACTACTCCACATCATCTTCACCTTCCAGCTTGCCCCTTAGTTTTCTCATCGCTTTCGTTCCCGCTACCTCCCGTCCGTTACCCCTCCTCTGAACCCAAGTGCGTCCTGCACGGTGCATCATGCAGCCTACAAACGCGACATGGCTCTTTCCTCATACCCCCTCATAACGCGGCCCGCTGCTGCCATTTTCGCATGGAATGCATGCTCGAGTTCACGGTCAGTAGAACGAACATTTTCGACTTTCAACAAGGACGGAGTACAATGTAAACAGCACGTTAAAAAATTGAACACTAAAACTTGGAGCTTAACGACGCCTGCTCTTTGCCCTCCCTCGTTTCTGTCTGGCTGTGGCCGCCTCTGCAGTTGGCTCGTTTGACAACGTGGTTGAAAATTTCTGTGATCGCAATTTGAGGCTATGGCGGGGCGGCGCTTCCACATCGACAACACAAGCTGCGGCTCGCTTCCTTGACCTAGCTTTGGCGTGTTGGCTCACCGTGCTCGCGACTGCCATGGGTCCCGCTACCGCGTATTCAGGACTATCGCGGGAGACGTACAAGAACTGCTGAATTGCGGCCTGTCTCTTCGATCCACTGCAGCGCCAAGATCTCTATCTGAGCGAGGACCGCTGAGAATCGTGAGCCATTTAGAGGTATGGTATAGCGTCGGAGAAGTGATCATTTCGATGTTCCATGACAATGGATGCATGCGCAGTTTCACGGTCACCAGCACATTTTCAAATTTCAAGTAATCCGTATCACAGTTTGAATGGCGAGTAAAGTTAAATTGTACGTGTCTAAATAACCGCTGGCAATTACTGCTGACCATTACCTTTGATTTTGACGACATTTTTCTGTTCCCTGCCTGGATCCTGCTTGGTCTCGCCCCCGCCCCCGCAGTCGGCTGGCCTGATGATGACTGCTATGTGCTTATTTGCGATCGAGATCTGACGCTCCGACTAGGCGAAGCTTCTACGCGCGTCTTGGTTCAACGTTCACCGCGCTCGCGTCTGAAACGGGTCCGGCCGCCTCCGTCCAGTGTTCAGGATCATTGCGAGCGATGTGTGGTCCATCGAACACTGTTGAATCTCGTCCTGTCTTGCGACCCTCGTCCGTTTACTGACGCGCACCCGCCAGCTTGTCCGCCTTTTCGCTCTCTATCTGAGCAAGGATCGCTGAGATATCGTGATCATTTTGGAGCTCGGACATAATGTCATGTTGGATTTTACTCGGATTCTCCAAAATATATCGTGTGTGGTGGTTGAGGTGTCTGCGGTACAATTCCCCGTCGTCCCCGAAATCCTGTGCCGTCATGTTTCTGAGGGAGCAAACTTTCATTGATTATCTGAATTGCTCACCACTTTCCGCAGTGCTGTAAGATAATGGAGTGGGAGAATATTATTCTTGGATAGCTGGTCGAGATCCAATGCAAGTACATGCTCTCGTAGCTCAGGTGTTCCTTCGGAATAGGAGAGGAAATCATAGATGAGGGGCGACCAGGCTGTAATGAATCGAGTTAAGATTCCCATCTGTTATTTTGAAGGAGATCACATACCCATTGATATCCCTGCAGATATCCCGCCAAAACAATGGACAGCAAGGCGTGTGCACCAGAATCTCTTATCAAGAAAGTAGCCCTGCGATCGAGCTTTGTCAAGTAGGAAATCTGGGAGCGAGGCATGGAGAAAACGGATTTGATCTTCTTCATAGATGAGAACAGAGGATAAGTCCGCCAATAGAAAAGGAATATCATCTATTATGGGATCAGCTTCAAAGACGGTTGGCAGACGGTAGCTGCTGAATACAGCACAGGCAAGGATGAGCGAAGTGCTTTCAATATCCTCGACATGGGAGAGTATGTGCCGATAGAGCGCGTCGAGCTGCGCGAATGGAGTCAAATTTCCAGGTGCTCGTATACCACGGACAATCTCGAGCTGCTGGGCAGGATTCCGGCGAGGAGATGATACGAAGTTTGCGACCACGGAAGAGTAGATAAATTGCCCTGATGATTTATCGACAATTTCTTCGATGTGCGCGGTGTTAGGCCAATCTTCCTTAAGATGGTGGCTGAACGGGTGCGTTTCTTTGATCTGCCTGAATCTGTCATTTAGGAACAGACGGATGTCGGCGTCGGGGAGGTAATGATCATCCAACGCTAATCGAAGTAAACTTGCAGAGACGTCGTGTGATCGGAATACTTGCTGCAATTGAATTTCCGCACGGCTCCCAAAGAATGCGATGATTGGAAGGTCTCGACTCTTGAGGAAATCGGCGATTAAAAGCACAAGGTCCGTCTGGTTCTCATCGCCGTCGCACTCATCTACACCATCAAATAGCAGCACGACACTTGTGAGAGTTCCCTCGCGATGCAGCTGTCGCAGCGGCTCAAAGATCAGGCATTGTAACTGTGTTTCCAGCGACTTTGTGAAGATGAGAGGGTCAGATTGGATTTTTGGAACAACAATCGCGAGGAGGTCAGGTAATTGGTGGATAAGCTGATGTAGAAGGGTCGCAACAACAGGTTGGATACTGTTTCTCGTAGCATCAGTTCGAAAGAAAAAAAACCTCGCGATGGGGATATTCCGTGCCAGGCAGAGAGCTACAATAGATCGAGCAATGGCGGATTTCCCTGCTCCCGCCGCACCGTTCAGCCACAGGATCCATTGAATGCGTATCACAGCCTCCTTCGGAATTACCCAGTTCATGATGTCGTCCTGAACCGCCTGACGAGTGTTTGGATGGCATTTCGGAGCATCGACCTTCAGGGCGGAGTCGAAGGCTGCTGTGGCTACATGGGCTTGAAGGTGATTGAATCCATCTGGAATGTGAAGCACATGTTTGTGAGCCTCCCTTTCAACCAACTTGGAATATATTCGCCTCTTACCCTTCGCGTCGTAACAATTATGCGCAGCTACAGCCGCGAGTGGCGGTGGATTATGCTGAATGAATGTTCCATTATGAATATTAATGTCCGCGCCTCGTTCGCTTTGAAACATGTTGTTGCTGGTTGGGAGATGTCGTCGGTCCATAGCAGAGGGTCGGTGGGGAAGTACAAGAAGCGTTGTGGATGTCGCGTCGACTCAATCAGCAGTATAAGTGATTGATCTAAATGCTATGCACTGTGGGCATCGCCTAGAACACGCCGCCGCAAGGCATTGCAGGTATAAAAATAAGCCGATGTTGCAACCAATGTCAACGGCGAATTTCTCAGATGCATATTGATGTCTTTGTTCGCAGATTGAATGATGAGATACTCAACAGAGTAAGGTTGGTAGATTAGGGCTGTATCCTATTTGTGCTAGTCTTTCGTATCGTCCTCGAACACGAACGCCTCATAAATTCATAATACGAGTCAGCGCAACTGGGATTTATAATTATAGCTATTGGAAGCTGATAGACGTGAGCCATTAAGTAATAGAAACAGAAAACAATAGAACGCTGTCTGATTCGACGGCGTGAATGTTTCAGGAGTAAGTACGGCATTTCTCAATGCATAGCATATTATTATTAGTGTCCGAGGTAAGACTCGGATGCGTCCCGTGTCTGCGTCTCTTCATCGAAGTTTAAATTGGTCTTATGAGAGCATTTTTCGGCAATCAATATACTTTCAAACACCGAAACACACATGTTAGCTGCTAACACTTACTTACATTACACGTGACTATCCTTGTTTGGCTTATCGTAAGATGTGCCGCTTTGCCGAAGCGGTTTTTCAATATTGCCGACGGCAGGTCAGCGGATTCGGATGCACAAGAAATCTTGCGTTTCTCTTGCGCGGTACTGTGAAGGGCGAGGGAGGCACGGCGCGCCGGTAGTTTATGGAACGGCTTGAAGAACAATATGTTTTCTGAGATAAAAAAGGAACCTTCGCCATTGCACTTTGGTGCAGCGTGATGGCATGTTCGAAGCCGGCGCCTCGCTTTTGCCCTCTTGAATTGACCCACGCGTCTGCGCAAAAAAGCACTGGGGAGGCCTTGAATAATATCAGAACTCATCGGAGTCAGACTAACAGATTTTGAATGAGCATATTGTTCAAACTAATTTGCAAAACTTTCTTTCATGTGGTCAGGGAGTAAGCAGCAAGTCGGTATCGAAGGCAAGGCGTGTAAATCTGTTCAGATAGAGATTTTTTTTTTGAAAATAGCTAGACACAGTTTCAAATATTAATGTTTGTACTTCCTTCTTCTCAGCTTACCATCTCTTCCTTGAATAAAACAGGTCACCGAACATAATAGCATGCACGCCGCGGCTGGGCGCATCAACCTTATGATGCTGCGCCATCCTTGCCTCGTTTGGCCACTTCCCTATGTGGGAAAAATTCAGAGCACTCAGAGCGCAGCCTTCTGTGCGATTCTACAGCCAGAAAGCGCACGCGCCGCAGTGGAAGTGCCAAGAACAATGCATGCGCGTGACAATGCGGTGACGGCTTGTCGCACTGGATTGCACGAGCATATCTGCAAGGTACTAGATACGCAGTTAGTAGATCTGGAGAATATAGAGATACCTATTGAAGGCATTCAAATTGAGGAAGCATGAGAATATTATGCAGATCGTGCATTGTCTCTCACTGCATGATCTTTAGATTTTCTTGATGTATTATGACAAAAGTTTCGTCATAATTACCTAGAGCAGCCATGCTTGTGCGTCTTCTGTTTGATTAAAAATATGATTACTATTCTGCTACTTCTTCCCGACTCGAGATCGGGTGAGCTGCAGCCCGCTTAGATCAAATATAGTATGCGGAACCGGGCGCGCGGACGCGACGTTGCACGCCGTGCCATAGCGTGCGCGCCTCTCGGCAAAAGCCGGTCTTCATGGTGGGTCAGAATTTCAGAAACGCCTGCCCAGTCAGATGTTTCCTTGATATACTAAGGGATAGGATAATAGTTAAGCTAAGGGCTAAAGGTAATAATCAGACCTCTCGTTAGGTAGTAGCAGCAATAGATGTACAATGTTTTAGTGACCAAATGATGGGCATCACTGATGGTGTCTGCTAGTGTGTAGCGTGTGTGAATTTTTGCCGATAAATAATGTCATATGGTCTTCACAGCTCCGCGTCACCTGTAGTTTGCGTGTGCATTGTTATCCGCGGTGACACTACCCCCTCCTGAGACCGCCTCTGAGTTGTGGCGCCGAATCCACTGCGCTGTGATGGTACTGTGCTTCCTCGTCCCCTGCGTCGGGCAGTGCTAAAACACGTATAAATAGACTTAAGCCGCGCGTGTGAGGCAGCGCAGGAGCGCATCGGCATCGGCAGACAAGCGGGTGATATGGAGGTCGCAGAGGTGGATACAGATGCACGCGCGGTTGAACTTGACTGCTGTTTATGGGCCTAGTTCAAGACCTTCAGTGACTGGCGTGATCCACGTTTCTCTCGGAATAGAATTAGGTGGACATTACATTACGTTGCTGACCATGAAAATCACGAAGCAGCCACAGAGTGAATGGAAGATATCGTTGCATTTACCTCACAGCGCGGATCTTGGGGTTGAAATTTGAAAAGTAACTCGTTTGGGCCTGGGCATGCGTGGGAACATGCGCGTTTTTCTGAAGTGTCATCGGCTCCTCATTTGTCCGGGCCTCGTCGCTCAACCCATCTCGACGCATGCACGACTTCTGCCTGGATGAACAGGTATGCGAGTATACTAGACGCGGGAAAGTGGCCACTGCAATGCTCACCGATCTCATCACCAACGTCCCAAGCCCAACTACGTGTGACGTCTTCTATTGAACCTGCACATTGAAATGGGCACCAGGACGAGTAGGAGGTGCATTCAATATGAGCTCGAGGCACGCCATCTCTTTCCCTACTCAGCTGAGCTAATGTCTTTCGTCTAGATGAACAAAGCTCGCAATCTGCGGCTCACCCGTCCCTGTGTCTCTGAGACCTCTGTACACCGGACCCGCCTCTGCCCAGTCTCACATTAGACCCATGTCGACGTCGCACTCATCTCAGCACCTCCGCCACCTCTCTTCACGATCAGCGTTACCTTCCGCGCGTCCCTACGCCGCGCTGCCACCTTCACGATGAATGTGGTCTTTCCTCTCCTGAGCGTTGCTCATCACTTCGCGTTGTGCTCGCGCTGCGCACCCCCCTCCAGCGTGCGCGTCTCTCTGTCCACCAACCACGTCAGTCGCATGTGCATATGCCTCTACCCACTGCCCACCGCCGCCCAGTTGCGATCACCGCCTCCTTGACGCTCTCATAACCGCTGCTACTCGACAAATCGCGTGTCTGCATCGCCTTCACCCACGACCCGCCGCCGCCACCGTCTAGGTACATCTTGGAAGCTTTGACACCGGACCCGCCCCCCACTGCACAGTCCATTCACGGATACAGAATCCCAAGCGCATATTAGCCCCATTCCGGCGTGTCCCCTACCCGCATCCTCCGATACCTCTCTTTACAACCAGTGTCGACTGGAACCCTACCCGACGGCGCACCGCAGCTTCTCACGACGAATTTGGGTCTCCCTCTCCGAGCGCTATCAGTTGAAGTTCCCAGCCTGCATGCCCCTCCCATCCACTGCATCCGCACACGTATTCGCTCGGGCTCCCCACCACGTGCACTACCAACTCCCTCACGAACGTCGAAATACATGCTGCGCATCGTTACCCGCGCATCGCGCTATCTACCCAGATTCCAATCTGATTATCACACCCCTCGTATCGAGGCCCGAGGCTCACCGCCGCCGTTACATCGCACGCGTACGACCGACAGCTTCATATCCTATCACCACCATCGCTCGCACCACTGGTACCAAATCCTTTGTAAATACTCCTTGAATCCTTGTTCTTCTGTCTCTCTAGCCCTCGCGCCTATCGTGCGTCACGGTCGAGCGCTCTGCGTCCAGCTGTGATGCGTACCGCTGCGGTGCTCCGGGCCGGCTCCAGCGCGCTTCCGAAAAGCACGGCAACGCCTCGAACATGCAAGGCGAGCGCGGGGAAACGACTGATTTCCGCAAACGCAGAGTCTCATGCGGCCCGCGCGGATCCTGTTGTTTCGTGGTATCTGCGACACGCGCGCGTGTATCGTCTTCACCTGCGTCTTCCGCATTTCTATGCTCGCAGTGTCCGGGGCTACTATCTCCGCCTCGGTTGCTGGCGACCCCTGCGACCTGTCTGTTCGTACGGTCGCGCCACACATGACCATGCCGGGAATGGAACTGTCGTGCTAGCTACCCGCTGAGTTCCACGCGCTCTAAGCACGCCGTGCTGCATCAAGTGCGTCGTTCTTCTTCGCCAGCGCGTGCCCTTCGTCATCGCTGCACCCGGTTGAATTACGGCGAATGCGGCCGTGCTCGCTTCTGCACGCGTCTTACCCTAGCCTCGTGACCGGCCCTCCGAAAGAGGATGCGGCATTCGCGAGAATTACGAGGATTATCGCGAATGCCGCATCCTCTTTTGGATGGGTCGGTTACCAGCCTACGCGACACCGCTTTATCGTAGGCCCTCGTACCGCGATTCTCCTCTGCTACCGCGTCGCCCACGCCCGATTGACCCTCGCCCCGAAGTTCCAAATCCATGACGTTGCGCGGTACTCGCTCGGTCCCTCGCTCAGTGTGCTTTACAGGCGGCAGCGACCACAGCGCCTCCCAGCGCCCAGGCCCATGCTCCACGGCAAATGCGGCCCTCTCCATCGACGAAGCCCATGCTTATAGCTGCACTAGCTACCCTCTCCTTCGCCCGCCCTCACAGCTTTCTCCACGCTACCTCGTCCATCCTCCGCAAAGCGTCATCGCTCGCGACACCGCACTTGCCCATGCTTGTATTGTGTCCCTCACTGTGTCGCTTCGCTCCAAGCACTGCGCGCCCCTCGTGGGACGCCACCACTGCCGCCGCCCGCCCCCTTACCGCTTCCCTTTGTCAAGTTGGGCCGTCCCCAAACCATCTGTGCCCTTTCTTCATGGCGCCAGCACCTACACGTCACATGCCTCATCACAGCACGCATTCACCGCGGCTGCCTCGAAGTTTGAACGCGAAGGCTTGGCCCATCAGTTCCACCGTAGGCGTCATTGCAGTCGTCTCATTATTTTCCCGCCCCAGTAGAAAGTGCTTTCCACGCTCACCCGAACGTCGACGCGCATTTCAGTTACGCAAACTGTGCATCGCGTCCCGCGACCTTCGGCGGGCCTCCTCGGAGCGTCCGTCCCGGTTACGCCACTGACGCCCGTTTCCATTAACGACGTCCAGCGCGGGTACTGTGCGATGGCTCTTCGAATGCGCGGGTGCTCAGGGGCTCTGCGTCCGTGTCGTCACTGGAGAAAATGATTGACCGCACGCGGAGGAATTGGGGTAGTGGGATATATGCGCGGGCGCACGCGTGTGGGGACAGCGAAGAAGGGAGCAGGTGGCTCCATCGAGCTAGGCCTGGGTCCGCGCGCTGAGTCGAAGAGCATCCGTCCCTGATACAGGTACCGTGTACGGCGCTGTACGGCGGTGCCTTCCCGTCCTTGAGAATGTATTTATGCCGTAAACAAGGGCCGTGGTGAGTTTATCCACAAAACGCGAACTAGAATTTCATGGTAAATTTCTGCCTGCCGCCCAGGACGCATTTCCTTCACATTTTCGTCTCCTGCGCGAGGCTCCTCCGACTTTGTGTCTCGCAGTGAACAACCCGCCCGTGGAGGTACTATTCATCCCTTTCATTTTCACTCGCACTGATCGCTCATCAACTTATATAGCGCAGTCGTTTCTTAGCACCCGTGCGTGCGTCCGGCAGCATCTCGGTCATTCTCTCCGCCGGCGAGCGGAGAAGCGCGGCCCAGCCGAGCGTATCTATGCGTTCGTGAGCTAGCCTCTGCCCCGAAACTGAATGCCGCGAGCTGCGCGCCATTTGCCGGCGCATTGGACGCGGTGTGCACGTTCGCTCCATCCGAAGTGCCTTGACTTGCGACAGCGCCAGTAGCTTTTTTCGCGTTTTCGATAAGCAATGTTACGCGTAGGGAACACGCAAATAGGGCGGGATGTGTGCGGGCTCATAAGTACGTTGGATGAGAGCAGGACTATATCTCTCACATGATAATCTTCAACTGTAGAGATTAACAACCGGAATTTACGATTAAAAACATACAGCGGAAATCCATCGTCTACGCGAACCATGATTTTACTTTTGTCGTGCCCCGTTTTTGTACAGAGGTTCCAACTTCCGCAGTAGGCTTGCTTGATAGCACTACTGTATTTTTCTTGCGTCCCAAATTCTGGATGCGTCGGAACACGGCTTTCATTTTCCCGTCGCGAACTACGGCGCGGTTGGCTCCCTCAGGCTCCCCATCTGGGTCTGCGCTCACTAAGGGTCCCGCTTTCGCTTCGTCGTGCTTGACACTACCGCGGGATTTTTGCGGTTCATTGAGTACCGTTGATTCCTGTACTGTCTCGTCTGTCCGCTGCGGAGCCAGCTCGGCTGCCTTTTCGCTCTCTATCTGAGCAAGGATCGCCGAGATATTGTGTTTTTCCATGCGTAGTACGGCCATGGCGCGAGGGAGCTCTTCACCCGGATGCTCCGACATGTACCTTACGATGCGATCAAGCTGGCTTTCGTATAATGCTCCGACATCCCCAAAGTCCTGTGGGTATATTGCTGAATAAGCGGACTATGATTCAGTACCTGGTTCACTTACCACTTGCCGGATAACGTCAAGTATAAAGCCATTTTTTATCAAATATTCAAACACCCATAAAATTGAGTGGGAACTTTGACACCTAACGTCGACGCCATCCTGCGCTTGCCCTCTCTCTTATCTCGCATCTCGCACTTATCCGAAGTATCACTTTGGAATAGAGCAGAGGGGCACCATCTAGCTCAATGTCCGCACACGCCACCCCCTTTAGCGCCCTTCGTCGCGCTCTGACAATGTACGTAGTTTCGAACATCGATCTGCCGTTTGCCGACACGCTGCCCAAGCTAATAGACGAACCTACACCTCCTGCCCTGACCCTCGTTCCAACCAGTTCCGCCGCTCGCGCTTTCTGACGCGCTGCTGTGACGCGCATCGTCGAACGCAGGTCGTGCTCCCCGCCGTACCGCCTCCCCGCGTGCGCTCATCTCCGTCTCTACCCCTCACAACCATCTCCGCGCTCCCGTACCCACTACCCATGATTAATGACCCCCTATCATGCACCGAAGTCCATCTTGCGCGGCGCGTAGGCTCAAATGCGACACAGCCCCTTCCCTCGTACCGGCGCCACTCCTCCACTGCCCACGCTCGATCTCACTCATGTGACATGTGAAAGCCCTCGCCGAATTCCCCCACAGGCATAACATTGAATGCACACGACACGCTCCTCGTACGTTGATTCATCTCTGCGCACATCGAACCGTGTACTCATCCTTCCTCCCTTAGCAATGTTAGCATCGCCCGAAGTCCCGCTGCGACCATATCCACCACGCCCGCCGTGATTGCGAAGGCCTGGCTCATCGGTCCCGCCGCGCGGGCGCCCCTCGCTGCCGCCGTCGTTGAAGGCCCTCACTCCCGCCCCTCGCGCCCACTTAGACGCATCACATTCCCCATATACATACACAGGGCACCCCGCGATCATTGGGCCTCTGAGGAACATCCGGACCGGCTCCGTCTACGGCGCGGACGCTACGACGAATGGTGCAGTACTCGTGCCGCTCGCTGGCGCTTGGAATGCGCGGGTATCTCTTGGGCACCGTGTCCATGCACCAGAGAAGGACGTCTGTATCCACGCTATCAAAATACAGCAGCGCGGATGGATAAGGCGGCATATATGTGCGGGACACGGCCGCTGGCGGGGCTTGGCTGCAGCGACGACGACGGCGGGCTAGCGCGCGATATCAAAACGGTGCGCGTCTTCTGTGCGCGACGAGGCCGCGCGGCGACACCAGTACCGCCGGAACGCGGCGCTGAAGCAGCGCACTCTGATGACCACGTATCACGCTTGCGGTGCGTCCGACTCCTCAGATTTGACAGCCTATACTTTCAGCGCTGACGCCCTCTTCGGCAGGTGCGCCCGGCCCTGGCCGTGTAGCGCTACCGCGCTGTCTCCGCGCGTCGCACCGTCCGTGGGGATGCGTCGGCGTCACGGTTGCGTCACGGCTTTTGTAAGCAGATATATGCGACGAATTCGGAAATGCGCTGGTGAGCGGCGCGTGGACATGCAGGCGAAGGAGTGGGGCTAATTTTGGCGGAGCGAGGATATGAGGCGATAGCGGCAGGACTGGTGAGTTAGGCCTTCGCGTGCTGGATCCATGCAGTGCAGCCGCGGAACGTTCATGCACTGACGGTGGGAAGCGAGACAGCGCCTTCGTAAGGAGACAGTGCAGTGGGATTTTTCGGCCGGCGGAGGCGGTGTCAGTGCAGAATCTGTGGGCAGAGTATAACGATAGCGTCATGCCTGGTAAGTATGGGATCTGGCGTGGGCGATGCAGCAGCGCTGGGAAGTTGCTGAACGAGGGCGTGTAGGAAATGGACTAGCGATGTCGCGGGGCGGATGAATCGATGGCGCGTTGCGAATGTGCGTAGGGGCAGGCCACCTTTGGGGCGGAGGGGGGCGGTAGCTACCGCAGCTGGGGTGTAGATGCGCAGCGCACGGCGAAGCAGGCGTCGGAAGCTGCGGGCGGCACTAAGCTTCCTGAGGAAAAGAGCCGTGTCGCTTTTGGGGCGTTACACGTGGTTCAGGCGAAAGGGATGAGGACGAGGGAAACCAGGTACGGGAGGGCGGAGACAGATACGTGAGACGCCGTGGCGGGTAGCTGGCGCAGGAAGGTAGAGATGGAAGCGAGTGTACGCGATGAGAGCTGCTAAAATGACGCGAACCGCGCGCGCCGGGGACAGTGAGACCAGAATTCGCCGTCACGGTGGGGCACTGCAGCGTGTACGAGGAGATCATAGGAGCCCTTACGCCCGTTGTTGGCATCGGGCGTCGTGTGGCCAGGCGGAGAGTTGGTGTTTGGAGACTGCATTCTGGAAAGCAGTGTCGGATCGCGATGAGGGAAACGAGAGGGGCAACGCACCTTGGGCTAGGCAGGCGACGTTTCTCTGGTCTAAGACATCTCCTAGGTGTTTAGTTCAGAGCGACGTGGGTGGATGAGTGCAGGACGTGCAGATCGAGAGGGCAAACGCAGGAGGGCATGGGCGTTGGTAACAAAGTTCGGACAGCATATTTGTTCCCACGCGCGACAGCTGCAGGGCGGCTATATTTGTCGCCCAAGTCCCATGCCGGGCTGCCTCTCACTTTCATTTGTTTATATCAGCTATCACGTCCCAGGAATAACGCCATAATCTCAGCGCTTCTGTGAAATTAATGCTTAATATCTTTTGTTTATGCGGCGCGCGTTCTGCACACCAAGATCTTCCGGGGGTCGCACATACCATCCCGCTCCACTCAGTTGGACAAGGTGCGCTGAACACAGGGCGCCCCGAATGCGGAAGACGCCTGCTGAGTAGACATATTGACGTTTTTTTGAGCAAAATAACGATGACAAGCACGCATTGTAACAAGAATAGCCACCTTCGTTCGTGAGTATGCGCTGATGTCTCCACACATCTGCGCGTAGAATATGGACGCATAAATCGTTCTGAGTACTGGACAGCGGTCTCCACCAGGCGCACCCCCTACCTAATCGAGTGCGCGCATACACCCCGCGATGCCGCGTGTCCTTGCCGCGCGTGCGAGATCTCCCCTTGTTTGAAAACTCGGACAAGCGCTGATTGTGCCCGCATACGAACCGAGCATCGAGGCGTGGCCATCGAGCGATAGCGCGCGGTATAGCGGCCGCGTGGTCGACAGCGCGAGTCGGGCGTCCTGCAGCACCTTCATGGATGGGGTGCCTGCCGCGTAGAGTAGATCAACAGCGAATTAACGTGGGACGCGGAAGAAGGGGACGGGGTACGCAGACGGTGCTGACGACATGGTTGACGGGCGCGGATACGCGCACTCGACGCGCCGTGCAGAGCGCTTCGCTCGTGGTCGGCCGCAGTTTCCAGGGCACACTGGTGGGGGGACGCGGCGATGGTATGTGACGCTGCATTACGTGGGCGAGATCTGGGGTGGTGGGACGCGGTCGTAGGGGCGGGAGTGGGACTATGGAGGCGCGCGCAGCGCGGTATAGCGGTCGCGCTGTCCGGTATTGCGAGTCGCGCGGCGTGGAGCGCTGTCGTGAGAGTGGCACCGTTGCGGATGCGGAGCGCGGGTGACGATCATGCAGCGCTTTCCGCGTAGTGCGTATTTGGGAAAACGAGCATGGGGAGGGGGGGCGGCGTGGGGCACTGAGCCGCGCGGGCAAGATGGAAGGAGAACCCGCGGGAGAGGAAGGAGGCAGAGGGTGGGGGTGGAACGGACGGCTGCTACGGGAGGCGGGCGCGGTCGAGGGGACGTTCAGCGTGACAGCGCGAGCGGCGCAGGTGGGACTTGCATCGCAGAGAACTGAGTGGGTCAGCCTCGTTCGAGGCGGCCATGCTTGGGGTTCGTATGGCCGGCGGAACAGGAGCGGCGGCGCGTCGCGGTACGAAGGTGCCGTTGAAGAGATAGCCAGCGTGGGGTGGGCGCGGTGCACGCGCGGTGCCACGATGACGTGCGCATCGCTAGGCTGTGTAGCGGAGTTGTCAGGTGGGCAGGTGGCGGCGGCTTGGACGCGGAGGGCCGTACCGCCAAGCGCGACCAGGGGGACGCATCCTCTTCTTTTGGAGCGACAGACTGGTCGTAGATGTTCGATGGCAAGCGGGCTTCGGGAGCGTCGTGCGTGGGTTTAGTCAAGACGCCTATTAGAAAGTGTGATGCGCGGTGAGATCCCTGCTGGTCGGAGAGCGAGCTGGGTGGGTTTCGACGATCAGCGAGGATGGATGGCTGAGGCAGGAAGCACTTACAGGAGCGGCGACCGGATGGATCGGGGCAGCAGGTTTCCCACGTAGGTCATGTTTACCGAATGACATCCGAGTCTTTGCCGCAGACTCGCGCCAGACCGTCCCTCCGCCCCGTGCGTGTGTCCCCTCCCAACTCCCTCTCCAAAGTCCACATCCATGAACCAATACGCATATTGTAACCGCACCCCTTCCCCAGATGGCCCCCGCGCCCCATTCCAAGCCCACCATCCACTCGCCGCACGCAACACCTCCTCGCCAAACGCGGAATAATCGGGGTGGCACAAGTGTCCGAGTGCACTCAGAACTCAGAACAACGTGCGCGCCGGATGCGGGACGTCCCACGATAGGCCATGTTGCGTAAAGGCAGGATGCGCGGAGCGCCGGCGCAGCCGTGCATACTGCGCTATGACAGCAGGTCGCCGTTCGAGGACCGTACGAACTTAGAGTGGTTCCTGCTTCAGATAAACGATTCGATGGCTGAGAACAAGCTGAGACTGGTGAATGCGAAGGCAAGGACAAGGATGACCGGGGCGCGGGCCGACGCGTAAGTACGCGTAAGTGCCCACACGCATCATGCCGTCCGGTCCGCCATTTTTGTCGCTCGAGCACTGCGTGCGCACTGTCAAGCACATTTCCATGCAGTGAAGTAAGCACTCGAGGTAATACACACCCCGGGAACCCTGAACAACCACATTCCGCTCTATTTATCACTCCTGCGCCGGCATGTCTCCGTACACTCAGACGCCTCCCTTCTTTCGCCGACTCGCAGACCCAATATACGCGCGCCCGCCGGTCCCAAAGAGTAAAACAAATCGAACCACATGCACGAAACGAGAGCACACCAGCGAAACGGAAGTCGGCGATCTCATTTTCCAGCTTCTATAACTTGAATCCGATTGCCCCTAAGGTCCACCCTACTCACACCGCACGGGTGATCTGCACTTCGACGAACCCTGCGCGGAATCTGAACTTTCTCCGTTCCCCGCTCTGTATCAATGCGCAGCTTGGTGTGTCACTCCTACTCGGCACCCGCATATGCACGTCGTCTCTGGTTGACCGGAGACTCATGCGATCTTTCTGTAAATATAGACTTTCTCTCCGGTACGTCCTTCACGATCTCGCGATATTCATCTATTTACTCATATGATAATCCGCGCTTGACATGGATCATCATTCTGTATTCAAATATCTAGACCAACGGCGCAACCTTCCGTGCGTTCCATGCACACCTGTACAGCTTATATACAGGAAGAAATTTCATCAATTTTGCCTTCTTGGCTACTGTCAACGACGCCTAGTGTAGGTCTCTGGACAGTGCTAAATATAATTATCAAGTTTACAAAGGGTGTGCATCCCTCGCGTCCGGTTTGGTCGAGGCGTCGATGTGTAGGCGGAATGACAAGAACCAACGTGAGGTTGTATCCCTGCAACCAATAGTCAGTAGATAGAATAAAATGTTGACGCACCGTCTTCCTAATGGAAACGGGTTTCGGAATGCGAATCAGGAGATGTTGTGTGATAGAGGAATCACCCAGGACTTGCTCGAGGCGCTCGTTCACGCAATCGGAAATCCAAAGTGAGATGAAATTCTGGGAACGAGTCCCCTACGAATATATGGGTTGTACAAATCAGATGCGCCCAGATCGCGCGCGTGCTCCTACGCCGCCTGGGACGCCACAGGAGTAGTTGAATATCATGTGTACCCTAAAATCGTAGTCTAGAGAGTCCGTTTTTGAAATAAAATATTGCTTACCGACGACAGGTGTCCCGTATCGCGCTTCCTCCAAGAAATCGACCAATGATGTGCGCACACGTGTCGGCGAGTATGCTGCCGTGCCCCTCAGCGCGCCATCGGTGCCCAATCGATGGTCTCGGCCTGACAACGGCGGCGTGGACTGGCGCGGCGGGAGGAACTGATCGACGGAAGCCAGAAGGAAAAAGTGGATAGGAGTGGTGATGAAGATAACAAAACGCCCGCAGAGGGGGATGGAAAGAAAGAAGGTGAAGGTTATAACTACTCGAACGCACGTATATATCTACCAGGATTTCCCATACCCTTCACGGTTGACAGATGTGTCCCACCGTGAGCTTGACGTGGGTTTCGGCGTGTGCGCAGCGCGTCTATTCTTAGACAGCGTGTACTTGCGATGCGCGCTTCTTGGCAGCGCGGAGAAATTTCGTGAGCTCCTGTGCGTCCGAAGGATCGCTCGCGCGTCCAATTAGCAGTGTTTCGCATATTTATTTTATTTTATTTTGGAAAGGATGAGAAGAGATATTGGAATGAAAACGTAGCGACGACGGGGCTCGTCTACGGACCGCCGGGCCGTTTCCGGAACGCGGCGCCACGAGTGGCCCGTGAATCCCGTCCACACCGGCCACATATTGTGGCCTTGAATTTACTACCGTCAGAGCGCATGCACGCGCTCACACCAAATCGCGGGCGAGCGAGGATGAAGCGGTCGTCGTCGACCTCAATCAGGCGGTCAACACGCTCAGCGTACAGCGCGTGTGATTTAATTGGCCCCTACTTCCGAGTCAATTGCTTCAGAGAGTAACACGTACTCCTGCAGTTGCGATGATGTGCACCCTCCGAATGGAAGCTGGATGGAAAGGCTGTTCGGTGTGCTCTGATATCGAATGACGCCAGTGCTTGGGGACACCGCGCGCCTTGTATTAATGGGTGTGCGATGCACCTGCTCCCCGCTGCCGGGGCTGTTGAGGAATGATGTAGCCTCCCGCCGCCCGCTTCAACCCACAAATACCCGCGTTTTTCCTCGTATTTATTTCCCCGTCCAAGTACATGCATGTTTCCTTCCTAGCAGCAGCCGCGCAGGTGCTAGCACAGCATGAACAACATGATAAGCTATAATTATCCTCCAATCGTGCTGAGCAAGTAGTACAGCCCTTCATGCACGACGTAACTGGATAAGGTTAATTGATTTCGGAATGCCCCATAACCCGAGATCTTCATGTACACGGCACATATTTTTTTTATGCGCAATTGATGTGCGGAAAGGCGATGTGCATGTACGGTATTTAGTCACGGCTATGTGGACAAAACCCCAACGTACATTGCTGGAATGTTGCATCCTCCCCTTTCTATGGCCCATCAACAACAGCAGCCTGCCCCCAACGCGATATTCGATGCCGGGCATGCTATCAATGTTTATGATGGGAATTTCATGCAGCATAATCACCCGCCAGCCGAACATCATTGCTCCGACGCAGATGGTATGATTCTGACTAGCTCCACTTCAATGGATAACGAAAGTGACAACCATAAAAATTTCTCTACAGACGGATTCAAACACCTCCAAGCTCACGTAGCCACATCAGCTTTCGACTCTGCGTACCAAGTTGATGCGCCGAAATGCCATCCGAACACCCGCCAGGCGGTGCAGGACGACATTATGGGTTGGATTCTGCAGACCGTGACACGTATTCAGTGGATGCTGTGGCTGAACGGCGCCGCAGGAGCAGGAAAGTCAGCAATTGCTCGTTCTATCGTAGCTCTCTGCCTTGCACAAAATATCCCCATAGCAAGATTCTTCTTCTTTCGCACCGACTCTACACGAAACACCATCCGGCCCGTTGTTGCGACCCTTGTACATCAGCTTATCCGACAAATACCCGACCTCCTGGCAATTGTCATCCCAAGAATCCATTCCGATCCGCTTATCTTCACAAAATCCCTTGAAACACAGTTGCAGTATCTGATCTTTGAGCCTCTCCGACAGCTTCATTGTGACTCCTCTCTCAGAAGTATAGTGGTACTACTCTTTGATGGCGTAGACGAATGCGATGACTACAAGAACCAGACGGACCTCATTTTCTTAATTTCCTATTTCATCAGAAAGCGAGACCTTCCAATCATCGCATTCTTTGGCAGCCGTATTGAAAATCAATTGAAGCAAATATTTCAAACACCTGAGGTCTCACCAAATACACATCAATTAACGCTCGACGACCATTACCTCCCAGATGCTGACATTCACCTTTTCCTGAACAACACATTCTTGCGGATCAAAACCACACATCCATTCAAGTACCATCTCGACGCCAACTGGCCTGACCCCGCGCATGTTCAAGGTATTGTTAGGAAATCATCAGGCCAGTTCATTTATGCGTCCGTGGTCATAAACTTTGTATCATCTCCCCGCCGAAATCCTGTGCACCAACTTGAGATTATCCGAGGCTTGCGACCTACTGGAAATTTAACGCCATTCGCACAGCTTGATGCACTCTATCGACACATCTTCTCTCGGGTTGAGGATATTGATCGCACATTGCTCATCCTTGCCTGTGCTCTATTCAGCAACTACCGTCTGACAACTTTCTTTGCACTTGATTCCATATATGACATTCCTGTTCTATTGGTGGACTTATCTTCTGTTCTCGTCTATGAAGACGATACAATCCGTTTTTTTCATGCATCCCTCCCGGATTTCCTCCTTGACAAAACTCGATCACAGGACTACTTTATTGATAAGAGAATCTGGTGCACACTTCTTTCTCTCCAGTGTTTGGACAGTATATCTGCAGGAATGGAAACTAGTATGTGCCCCACTTCAAAATAATGGCTGATAATTCCAATTCAACTTTTCACAGCTTGGTACCCCCTCCTGCATGATTTCCTCCCCTATGCGGAAGGAACTGCTAAGTTGAAAAAGCATTTGCTTGCATTGAAATTCCACGCGATATATTTGAATGTTTATGCAGTCGATTATCTTACAGCACTCGAAAAAGTGGTGAGCAATTCAATATTTAATCAAATTCCACTCACTCAGAAAAATGACGGCACAGGACTTCGGTGATGACGGAGAACTGTACGAAAGCCAGTATAATCGCATCACACAATACCGATCCTTTCTCCAACAACACGCTAGCTCAGCATTGATCGCTCAGATTGAGAGCGAATACGCGGCCGAGCTGGTACCGCAGTGGATCGAGGAGACAGGATCAGATTCAACAGCGATTGACGCGCCGGATAACTCCCGCGATGGTCTTACACACGGGGATGGAGCAGTAGGATCCGACGCAGATACGCACACGGTGAGCCGGCATGCAAAGGTCAGGCAAGGGAAGCGTGCCGCAGGTCATAAGGTCGACGCAGAAACTACGCATCATCGTAGCCTCAGGTTACATTCCTCAAACGATGCAACCACATCGGCAGACCGGCCAGCCACGGAAGCACCCATAGTCGGACAGAACCGGGGCAAGACGAAGAAAAGGTGTCAACTCAAAACCAAATTTCACTGGTTTTTAAGGAACGTATATTTATTTTTTACGCGCTAGTCAGATTGTATTATGAATTAGCTGGGAGTTCGTATTTATCCCAAGTCATGGGAGCGGTGCTGCACATGGTTACAAGACGCCTGAGCCAACCTCGCGCAGACACACAGACGCTGATGAGTACTGAGTGCCTGCCGTTAAGCGCTTGGAGACGGTCTTCAAAAGTCGCGCGAGGCTTGAGTGCAGACGGGTGGTCTGAGACAACCATGCTAGATGCAGATCGATCAGACATCAGGCCTCAGGGCGAGCGTAAGCGAAAGAGAGCAGTCGCACCTTGCGCGCTCACCACGTGCGAGTTGTTTGATGGAGCACAGAGTGCATAAAACCAACGCGCCGGGGGCGGCAGTAAAGTCAATGCGGATGCGGTGAAGCACGCTGAGAGTCAGCATGAAGGTTCAGGTCGTGTTTTAAAGACTAAACTCACAGTACATTTGTTCTTGCATAAATTGCATCCTTCAAAACGTGACGCAGCCGCCGAAAAGCAGCGAGAACACCCCCAAAATGCGTACCCAGACACGGCAGCGGTGGGCCAGTAGAAATATTCGTGCAGTCCGTGGCACGTCCGTGCAGCTTTGCACGGATTCTCACGGATATGCACGGATGTGCACGGACTTGCACGGATTCGCATATACTGTTTTAAAGTTTGTATATCCTCAGTACCATAATTCATATGGTTTTATTATCCGATTTTGTGTATAATACTATTAAAATCAGATGCACATGCTAACGGATCGAGCTGATTACTTACTCTACACTATCTGATATTTATAAAGTATTGAACCGTGCAAGAACCGTGGCTATGCCACCTTCAATGCCTGACCGTGAGACACGGAAAGCGAATTCACTATCACTTCACGTACTGAGAAAGTCTATCTGCATTAGAATGCTTTTATTTGAAGCTGAAATGAGGGCGTGAAGCTGTTCAAATGTTAAAATCAGAAAGTATAAAGTATATTATATTCACTGATAGCAGCTGAACAATTCGTCTACGTTCCTGCTAATTAGACCCGCTAAGATAGGTAGCCGCTACAATCTTACTGTGCATATTATTTGTATTTATGAGACAAGTGTACGTAGAATTAGAGGGGTGCAAGCTTAACAACGTACTAGGACGAGAGGTTTATGATCGTCAGAAATGACCAAAATATAAGTCAGAATCCGTACGTAGAAAGACACTTGAGATGGCCATGTTTCGTCCATATTCCTCACGGTGATGGGGATATTGAATCTAAGGATGTTATTCTCCTCAAATAATATGTCGTTGTGAAGATTGAAAACAATCCACGGACATGCACGGATCTGCACGGACGTGCACAGACTTGCACGGACTCGCACGGATCTGCACGGACCGTCGGCAATACTTGCACGGACGATGCACGGACGTGCACGGACGCCACGGACTGACACGGACTCGCACGGACTGCCACAGACTGTGCACGGACATGCACGGACTGCCACAGACTATGCACTGACGTGCACGGACGGTCACGGATAGCGCACAGGCTTAGATAGATTAGAACTGATGCTATGCAAGCTTAATTAAGCGCAGAAAAAATGCCGTGCAAAGCTGTGCGCACTGGGATATTGTTATGTAGTTAAATTTTACATGATCTGAATCAGCGAAGGCGTTCTGAACATTAGCTATGACTACATTCCGTGTCCATATTTCGATATAATTTGGATACAATGTATTGTAACCAAGTCTCATTTATGGCTTTGGTTGTGGGTAGAGTGGATGTCCCGTCTCAGAGATGCCTAGATATTGCTGTCTATGGGTATCAGTAAAGCATATCTACGGATGTAGCAGTCTGCTTCTTGTTAGACGAGAGTCCTATAGACGTTCGTTATAACTATAAAATAAACATGGGTCTTATATTCCCGTTTTCAATCTTGTTCCGGGTACGCGTCTTTCTTACAAAAGTTATTATTTAAAATCAAATGGACAGTGAAATGATACTTTGTTATATGTATATTGAATAGGATACGGAAAGAATTTGAGCGAGGGGTGAGACCGAGGATGTACAGCAGTTGTAAAGCGTTTACGGTATGATGCTGAGCGTACCGGCGGGCGCCTAAATACCCGCACAATTGTGTTCAGCGTGCGTGTAATTTTCCGGGTCGCTGTCGCGTTTATCAGCGAGCGTGGAGCGTTGGAGTGCGGTGCGCATGTGTAAAGAAGGCATCACAGGTTCACGTACAAGTGGAATGCGCTCCGTCAGCTGATCCTTTGGTTTCCAAAATCAATTACCGAAGAACTTATATATTTGAATCTTTCTGCAGTCTATTGTAGCCGGTTATCAGTTCTGGATGTATTTTTTGTATTTCTATATTAGGCGATGGCGGCGGCATTGATCAGCCCTCGCGTTCGTGGTCCGTGCCGCGGCGGCGCGGAATGTGCATGCGCTGGCGTTAGGAAGAGGCAGCGCGCTGGCGTAGGGAGACAGTGCAGCGGGATGTCGGGCGGCGGATGCGGTGTCGGTGGTGAGTGTCTGACGAGAGACGGGGGGGTACATACTGAACAGAGCGCCGAGAGCATCCGTGGGGAGAGTGATGCATCGTGCCTGGTAGGTGTAGGATCTTGTGTGGGCGACGCCGTCCCGCTTCGCATTCCCCCCCCCCAATTACATGGCAACAGAGGCGCTGCACGCCGCGTACAGGATGTGCACGCCCCAAACGCACCGCAGCAGCCCAAGGGCGTGCGCTCCGCCTTCATTGCTCGATGTGCGCATACAAACATCGCTCGACCCCACAAAAACAGGTGGCATGAGCTGCGTCCGTCGCGCCTCAGCACCGGGGCTCAGACAATGGTCTCCACCTGGTGCGCTCCCACCCAACCGCGCGCGCGCATGCACACCTCGATACCACGTATCCCTGACGCACGTCCGAGATCGCCCCCTTTGGAAAGCTCGGACATGCGCTGATGGCGCTGCCATATGACCGGAGCCCCAAAGCGTGGCGATCTGCGCCATCGTTTCTGGTGCGGGGGGCTTGCGATGATCGTGCGGAGGGAGGACCGGTGGAGGCGGCGACGCACGGACCCCGATATTATAGCAGGCACCCGATGTCGTGGGGACCCGCAGCGCGCTGGGGGACACGCGGCGGAGGTGCGTATAGCGGAAAACGAAAGAGGGGAGGGCAGGAGGGTGGGGCGCTGCGCTGCGCACGGAGCACCCGTTGAGAGGACGGAGCAGCGGCAGGAGTGGGAGCATCGAGGGGTCTGCTACAGCGCAGATGGTGGACTGAGAACGTGGGCGCGGTCGACGGCGGGGATGCGCGCGCGCTGGGGATCGCAGGGTCGAGGGGACGTCCATCAGGTCAGCATTCGCCGCGCAGGGAGGAAAATGCGACGAAGGCCCTCCCAGGAACGGCGAGCGGCGCAGGCGTGACGGGAGCGGCACGGGGCATGCTGGACGACGGGGATGCACGCGCACTCAACGCGCCGTGCAGAACGCTGCGCGCGCGGTCGGCCGTGGTTTCCAGGGCGCACTGGGGGGAGACGCAGCGATCGTATGGGATGCTGCGTTGCGCGGACGAGATGGGAGGGGGACGGAGCCGCCGTCGGGGAGGCGGGAGCACGGAGGCGTGCCCAGCGCGCGGCGGCGTGGTATAGCGCTCGCGGTGGCCGGTCGCGCCGCGCGAGTCGTGCAGCGTGCAGCGCTGTGTGCGAGTGGCGCCGTTGTGGATGCGGGGCGCGGGTGCGGATCGTGCGGCGCGCATAGCGTGTTGTGTATGTCGGAACATCAGCATGGGGATGGGAGGCGGAACGGGGAGGGACGGCGCACACGCGGCAGAGGGCGGAGGAGCGGCAGCAGCGGGAGGGAGCGTGGAGGGGGTGGCATGGTGCGGGCTGCGGGCGGTGGGCGCAGATGGCGGACCGCGGACGTGGGCGTGGTCACCTGAGGGGAAGGCGCGCTGGTGGATCGCGCTCAAGGGGCATTCAGCGGGACTGCATTCGCTGCGCTGGGAGGGAGACGCAGAGCGGACCGTCCCAGGAACGTCGAGCGGCGCAGGCGGGAGCGGGACGGGTCTGCATAGCAGAGGATGCAGCGGCTCTGCCTCGTTCGAAGCGGCCGTGTTTGGAGTCCGCGGGGTTCAGCGGTACAGGACCAGCTGCGGCGCGTCGAGGTACGAAGGTCCCCTGAAGAGACGGCCACCGCGCGGGGTAGGCACGGTTCACGGGCGGTTCTACAATGGTGAGCGCATCGATAGGCTGTGGAGTGAAGTCTTCAGCTGGGCGGGCGGCGACTGCGTGGAAACGGAGGGACGTACTGCGAGGCGCAGGCGCGGGCACCTTATTTTTCCTTTGAAGCAGCCTGGTCGTCGATGTTGGATAGCAAGCGGGCATCAGGGACGTCGTGCGTGGTTGTACTGAAGATTCCCAGCAACGTGGTTGGCGCGCGACGTCGATGAGGGTCTCGCTGGTGGGGAGCGAGCTGGGTGGGTTTCGACGGGCAGTGGGGATGGATGGCTGAGGCAGGAAGCGCTGAGACGAACGGACGGATCAGGACGACAGGTTTCTCACCCACGTCAAGCGGGAACAGCCGTCCCTGCATCAAATGACACCCGCGCCAGACCTCCCTCGGCCCCGCGCATACGTCGCTCTCGACCCCAGCTCCATCAGCCACTCTGCATCGCTGCGCGCGTCCTCACGCACGCTCATCTTATGGCTGAACGCAGGAGATTGCCGCCGCACGGTCCCAAGACATGCGCGCTCGCGCGCGAAGAGCTCGATCAGTCGAATCAATGATGAGAAGTAGCACACGCCAGCGCAGAAGTACGACGCGCCAGATGCAACGCGCGGCTCGAGCAACGTAGCACGCGCCGCTCCCGGCGCTCGCACTCGCCGCTCCCGGCGCTCGCACTCGCCGCGACGCTTGGCGTGGGCACGGATCCTAGGAAAGTACGCATGCTATACTTCCATCTCCCGCGCAGACGCCAAAGCCGCGTATACGGTAGACGAGAGCTACGGGGTTCAATCCCAGTTTTGCAACCCAGCTACGTGGCTCGGATAAGTCAATGATGGTGATCTAAGCATCTTATCTCATCATTTTATAGTACTCAGGCTAGAAAATTGAGGGCATTCAGCAACGCATCTCGCTGCTCATACTCATATTTTATCACTTTAAGCCAGAAATATCACCAAATAAAATCTCAAAAAAAAAATTTGAGGCAAGTAAAAAGGAAGAAGGGCCCAAAAACGAAGAAAACGGACAGTCACGTGACGTACCTCATCGAACAACGCGCCAATTTCATTTTTCAGTCGTTTTTTCAGACACGCTCACTTCGCCACTCACGACGCGCAGGATTGTGGAGCTGCCCATTTAACGACCAACTACTCTGCAGAATTTAAATGCATATAATAATACAGAGAGTGCTCCATTGCCATATGCAACATTGCAAGGTTGATGACATTTCGGACAGTATGCACCGTGTGTCGTGCCACTGGCAAAAGGCTGCTGGGTGCGCCGTGCGGCAGCCTCATTGCAGGAAAAGACAACAGTATGGGAGAGTTGCATGCATGGTAGCTACCATACATGACATATTATGTATGTATCTCATATACATCCTAGATTCCCCGGCGGATTGAAACAGCGGCGCGGGATAAATAAGGGGAAATCGGGCAGGGATAATAGGTGCATGTGGAGAAGGCGTATCGTGGAGGTGCTTCAAGTGCGCGTGCGCCATGGGAGTCGGGACTCAAAATGAGCGCTTACATGGCGTGTGTTGTAAGCTGGCTTCGGCTAGGCTGTAAAGACAAATGTAAGAATGTGATAGACGAGTCCTGAAGGTACTCGCGGCTGGTGGAATGACCAACTACCTACTTGAATAATCAAGTATGATTCCAATAGTGTGCGCACATTTCTAAGTTCCAACTGGGAAAGCTCTTTCTCGCGGATATTTTGCATGCTTTCTTTGACGCGATCTGTAAACTTAAAAAGAAGATTTAGTGTGGCACGGATAGTTACGGAATGATATCTTCACACTCACATCTTTAATATTGACCATCTTTGTGCTTGATTTTGGCATCAGGCATATAGCTGAAGCCAAACGACAGTGCCGGTTTCCCATACAACTTGAAATGACTACAATTTACAGAGGCAGACTCTGCACTTCATCTGTATTATACTTACTCATTGGCCACTCTTATATTCCGGCTTGAATTTTCGAGAGAACTCTTATATGCGCGTAAGGTGCATGAGCGGCTGCGTTTGGCCGTGCGCGGCGCGCGCGCGAGGAAAGTAAGCGCGTCTGAAAAATGAAATTGGCGCGTTGTTCGGTGAGGTACGTCACGTGACTGTCCGTTTTCTTCGTTTTTGGGCCCTTCTTCCTTTTTACTTGCCTCAAAATTTTTTTTTGAGATTTTATTTGGTGATATTTCTGGCTTAAAGTGATAAAATATGAGTATGAGCAACGAGATGCGTTGCTGAATGCCCTCAATTTTCTAGCCTGAGTACTATAAAATGATGAGATAAGATGCTTAGATCACCATCACTGACTTACCCGAGCCACGTAGCTGGGTTGCAAAACTGAAATTGAACCCCGTAGCTCTCGTCTACCGTACGCGTAATTTTGGTGCAGGCCGTCCACCCGCCGCGCGCATGCGGTGCACGTGTCCTCGCCTATTCCCAGTATCTCGCTGCAGGCAACATAACATTTGTGGCAGCAGGAAGTCCATGGCGCCGTGCGCGGCAGCTCACGCGCCGTCCGCGGACACACACATGCGTCTGTGAGCGCCGCGATTAGCCGCTGCGGACTCGCGCTCTAGCGCAGAAGGTCGACGCGCTCGATGCAGAGCAGAGCGCAGGCGCCGCGCCCGACGTATGTGTATGTCGAGCGACGGAACGAAGGGCAGGAGCAGCTTGTGCCGCCCGCGGAGGGACCAGGCGCGCACGCTGCCGCAAGGACGCGCGAAATACGCTGTCGAAGACCCTTCAAGTACACACGCCCGCATCGCAACGAGCACGAGGCAGCAGGACACGCGCACTGCGTGACACTCTGCGTGTGCGGCGAGCAGCTGGCTCGCACCTGCGCCTTGGGTCTTGGCGGCGTCGGCGAACGGTACACGCGCCGTCCCCTCTTCCGTGTCGCTCGGACGCGCTCCGGGGCCGGCCCGGATCCAGCGGCAGTGCGCATCACGCTGCAGAGCGCAGGACGCGCGATCGTGACGCGCGCGTATTTTATGTACGGACGAGCGCGCGGGCTATGCGGTGTGCAGAAGGCAATGCAGACGGGCATCAGGAAATTAGGGCGGCACTGAGCATGGCGAGCGTGCGTGCCTGTGAGCGTGGTGAGCGTTGCTCTAGCCCGATAAGGCGGGACGGCAGGAAGACATCGCGCACGCGAATCGAGTGCACCGCTCGTATGTATTATGCCCAGCGATGGCCGTATTTGCTGTGCAGCGTCTGCGGGAGCTAAATATACTCGGAACGATTCTTGCGTTATTATTCAGCACGCGACTTTGTGGAGAGCGCAGAGCATATTCACGGCTGATGAGCGCACAAGGCACTTTGATATGGGGCAATGCGTACTTGCCGTTGTTCTTCATTCTGAGTGCTCTGTCTCCAGCGCTCCTTCTCTGAGCGGAACGGGATGGTACCGGTACGCTCTACCCGTAGATTCTGTGTGACAATCTCACTAGTTTAAATACGTGAAGTTCTTCCTAAGTAAGATCTTTTAGTGTAAAAAACGCGCGTAGTGAATTCAAGATGGGGAGAATATAATAAACCAAGGATTTCAATCCAAGGGCCTAGAAGGATTGTCCCATGCTGGGAGGACGGAAGCGATATATAAACTGGTTAAACAATCTGACTAGCACCTAACAAATAAATATATGCTCCTTAATAATCGCTGAAACTTGGCTTTGAGTGGACGACGCCTGTCATGCCTCTTGCCCCGATCCTGTCTGGCTATGGGTGCCTCCATAGGTGGCTGGTCTGTCGATGTTGAATGGTTTGAGGAATGTAACCCGACGCTACGACGACGCGGAGTTGCTATGTCGACCACATGACATGCAGCGCGCTTCCCTTGCCTGCCCTGCGCATGCTGGCTTACTGTGTTTGTATTTGCCACGGGTCCTGCTCCTTCTTCCACGTGTGCCATACAATTGCGGGAGATATCTGGTGCATCAACCGCCGTTGAATCCTGTCGTGTCTCCTCGCTCCGCTGCAGCGTCAACTTTCCCGCATTTTCGCTCTCCATCGGAGCGAGGATTGCTGTAATATCGTGTTTCTGTTTGTATGTAGATATAGCTTCGGTCAGGCAACTGGTCATATCCTCCAAAATGTATTGTGTGATGTAATTAAGCTGGCGTCGGTACAATTCTTCATCATCACCGAAGTCCTGTGCCATCATCTTTTTGAGCGGGTGCAATTTAATCGAGTATACTTTATTTGCGTCACTCACCACTCTTATGAGTGCCGTAGGACAATTTACTAGGCGCCTGTTACGCATATGTAGCTGGCGAAAATCCAATGCAAGAACATGCTTTCGTAACTCAGGAGTTACTTCTGCATAGGGGAGGAAATCAACCGCGAGTGGGTACAAAGCTGTAAGAAGTCGAATTAAAATTATTATCCATTATATAAAGTGGATCCCATACCACTTTTTATCCCTCCAGATAATACGGCAAGACACTGGAGAGAAAGACGTGTGCACCAGATTCTCTTATCAAGAAAGTAGCCCTGGGATCGTGTTCTGTCAAGGAGGAAGTCTGGGAGTGATGCATGGAGAAAACGGATTTGTTCGCCTTCATAGAGGAGAACAGAGGATAATTCTGTCAATAAAACAGGTATGTCATTCAGTATGGGATTAGGTCCAAAGATCACTGGAAGAGTGTGGTTGCTGAATATAGCGCAGGCGAGAATGAACAAAGTGCGGTCAATATCCTCGACCCGGGAGAAGATGTGCCGATAGAGTGCATCAAGCTGGGCGAATGGTGTTAAATTTCCAACTGATCGTAAGCCGCAGATAATTTCGAGCTGCTGCGCAGGTTGGCGGCGGGGATACGATACAAAGTTTATGACCACGGATGCATAAATGAATTGCCCAGATGATTTGTCAACAATTGCTTCTACGTGCATGGGGCTGGGCCAGTCGGCTCCAAGATGGAGCTTGAATGGGTGTGTAGTTTTGATCTGCAAGAATTTGTCATTGAGGAAAAGCCGAATGTCAGCATCTGCGAGGTAGTGATTGTCGAGCACTAATTGATGTAAATCTTTTGCGACCTCGGGCAATTGAAATATTTGCTTCAATTGATGTTCCGCACGGCTTCCAAAGAATGCAAGGATTGGAAGGTCTCGAGCGCTGAGGAAATGGGCAATTGAGTGGATGAGGTTGGCTTGGCTGTCATCACCGTTGCACTCATCTACGCCATCAAACAGCAGAACGACAACACGTAGAGGACACTCTAAATGTAGCTGTCGAACAGGATCAAAAATAAGACATCTCAACTGTGTTTCAAGCGATTTCGCGAAGACAAGAGGATCAGACTGGATTTTAGGGATAATGATTGGCAAGAGGTCGGGTATTTGTTGGATAAGCTGGTGTACGAGGGTCGCAACAACCGGTTGGATGGTGTTTCGTGTAGCATCGGTACGACAGAAAAAGAAACCGGCGGTAGCGATATTCTGTGCCAGACAGAGGGCCAAGATAGAACGAGCGATTGCTGATTTCCCTGCTCCTGCGGCTCCGCTCAGCCAGAGCATCCACTGGATACGAATCACAGGTGGCAAAATCCAGTTCATGATGTCATCTTGAACGGCCTGACGGGTGTTCGGATGACACTTTGGAGTGTCGACCTTTTGTGCAGAGTCGAAAGCAGACGTGGCTACATGCGCTTGAAGGTGGCTGAATCCATCTGTAGTGATATATATATCCCTGTAAGTTTCCTGCTCATTGACCTGGGAATTATTGATATTGTACCCTTTGCATTGTAGCATTTATGGACAGATGCAGAAGCGGGTGGCGGATGTTGTTGCTCCATTGCAGGCAAGTCAGGGGGAGTTTCAAGAGGCGTAACAAAGATCTCGTCGGCTCAGACGGCGGTATAAGTAGCTGATGTAAATACTATGCACGAGCCTCGCCTCGTACACACCCGTACCGGAAGGCATTGCAGGCATCAAAATAGATGTGCAATTAAACGTGAACTTGTCAGATGTGGCGACCTATTGATATCATTTTCCGCAGATTTAAAGAATTATGAAGAGATGTCTAACCTTGTAGGCTTAGAAATTTCGGCCTGTATCATTTGTGTTCCAGTCTTGCTGCACCATCGTCTCTAGAGTCTGGCCAACGCGAACCCACGCCGCGCACCGTGCATAGCCGGAGCATTGCGTTGGATGACATCTATGAACCGCGTTACCAGAACTGCGTGGCACAGCCAAGATTGACGCGTCTGCGGCGTTCTTCTGTGCGGTATCTCCGTCCTGTGTTGACGCCTCCCACGAAAGTCAAATCAGCGCGCATGCGCAGTTCATCTTGAGACTACTCACCCATCAGAAGAAGAAGTTAGGCCTAAGATATCAATGATGTATCAAATTCCACTGCTCACAGGAAGCAGAGCATCTGCCCATCTTCAACATGAGACGCAGGGGAATGGAGGTTGTGTGGTAAGGTGTCGGAAGCGGCCGGAAAGTGGCGGCATGTCAACGAGGAGAAGCGGGAGCTGCTGGCTTATTTCTGGACGTTTCTGGGCGTTCAATGCTTTCCGTGATTGAAATCTGGTGCCTCTCAATGTGCCGATATCGAACCAGTACGAGAGGGCAAAGAGCGCAGCAAGCGTCACAGCACGATTAAAGGCGCTCTGTTGTCGCCGCTGCTTTTCTGTTCGCCATAATGCGGTCTGGAGGTCGCGTATACAATTAGGGGAGAGTCGAGGGAAGAAAACCGGAGGGAATACCTCCATGCTCGAAGCAAGCTGAATTATTCCCGCCGCTGCGGTGCTCGCACTGCCCATCGCGCGCATCGCGCGGCCGTAACGAACGAGTGTCTTGCGCTCTGCCGTGGAATCCCTACCTCTGCGGAGCGTCGGGTCAGATCCGGCGCGCGTCCGGCCAACAGCACGCCGGCCGTACCGTTCACCAACGCCCGGCGCCTCGAACACGCAGGAGCGCCGACTGGTCGCCGCGCGCTCAGAGTTTCTGCAAGCTTCGTTGGTCGCGCGCGCTTATGTAATGCGCGTCGCGGCGCATGGGCGTGTGCTGTTTTCGACGGTTTCGGCCACCGACGATTCTTGCCATCCTTCGTACCACGGACCAGCGCCCGAGTACGCCGAGCGCGGCACCGTCGCGCGGATAACGAGTGTCGCACGAGTCGCCCGGTGAGGTTCATGCGCCTCGGGCTACATCCAGCGCGTCGTCCTTTTGCGTCGCTCGGTCGTCGGTGAGCTTTATTGAGATCCTCGCGCGTGTGCACCCGTGTCCGCGGACGGCGCGTGACCCGTGTGGTGCGTGTCCTCTCCGGCGTCCCGCGTCAGGGAATTATGGGCGCGCTGCTACCGGGTAATGTTGTGCTGCCTTCGGCGAGGTAAAGAGTGTGCGTGAGGACGCGCGTGTCGCATGCGCGCAGCGAATGGCTGAGCTGATGAAATATCGCGTGGCGTTAACCTCTGCGCAGAGGACGCAGGGATAGCACGCGCACTTCCTATGGAATTCGCTACCGCACCAGGCGTTTCGGCGACAACGAACGCAGTGTGCGGAGCCCTTGCACCGCACGCTGCATCTGGAGCGCGATCCTAGTCGTCTTCGCCGCACCTAATTGAGCTATTCGAGCGCGTGCACGCATACCCTCGAAGTGCGCTAGGACCGTGCGGCACGCGTATTTCCTTGTGTTAAGAGCGTACGGCGCGACGGACCCGCTGGGACGCGGAAAGTGTGATGTTGCGGTCAGCGAAGGAGTGGGCGGGCGTGAGGAAGCGTGTGTTGCATTCGTGAGTGGGTAATAGATCTTTGGAATGGCGGGGCGGGCGTCTGGGAAGGGCTGGGTTATACATAACATGCGTATTTGCTCAGGAAGCGTGGACTTTGAAGCTGAGAGCGCCAGGTGTGTCCGCATGACGTGCGTGGGAAACCTATCGATCCGTCCGTTCGTCTCAGTGCTTCCCAGTATTATGCCGTGTACCCCAAAGGTCACTGAACATTAATGGTCATCGCTGATTTTCAGTGGTGACCGCCTTATGGTCCAATAAGATACAATGACGTTCAGTGACGGGCAGCATGCCTGTCAGTGAATGTCACTGAACACCAGTGATGGTTACATTTGCATTCCTGGCATACACTGATGACCACCGATGATCAGTAAATGTGACCGAGGTGCACTGATAATTACTAATAGCTAGTATTTTGCTTTTATACACCGCAAACAGCACTGTTCACCACTGACAATCAGCATACCCTGCTCATGTTTGCCAGTATGTAGTGGATGCCACAGGAAATCAGCTTATATTGTTGGATATCACCACTGTACTGCTGATAAAATATAAATATCAATGTATTATATTGGTGAACAGCTACTGATTTACAGTGGTAGTCCGTAGTATACAGAAAATTAAATAAATTGAGCCGGTCATGATAAAGTCACGGTGTACATGGCGCGCGACGTAGACACGCAGGATACACGCACAGGAGGGATTCTGAGGGAATGACTCCCCACCCATGCATAAGTAACTGACACTAGTATATGCGAGCAACAGTCAGAAGAAGCGCAGGCACGGATCATCCGATTCCAGGAGATGAATCGATGACGGCCGACCCCATATTCCCAACGACGGAGAAGCGCTGCGGCGCCCGACGTCCATGTGATGTTTGAGCCTCAGCCATTCCCTACAAGCCAGTGCACACACGTCGCATGGCAGCGGCACAGGGCCAGCAAACGGAACCACGAGCGGTATCTACGCGCGACGCCTGGACGGACTGTCACGGACATGGAATGCGCATACTTACTACTACAGGCGATTGAACCACCATCTATCCGCACGTAGCATACGCTGTATACAAGAACACAATTAGAACGAAGGCATGCTGCGACAGGATGTCAACGCACCTTTATGATTTATCATCAGAACGATCCCGCAAGAATTCCTCGAGCTTCACTGGCCGCTGACGAACCCAAAAATGGTTTTTGAGGTCATCTTCAACGGGGAAGTGAAGGGGTACACCGTGGGTGGGGCGGACAAGCAATGGAATCCTCGAAAACCGACCAGAGCGAGATAGACGGGACAAAGATGATGAATGGCAGTAGTTTACACTGAGTGCCAATGACCACCACCAATCACCAGTGGGCGCCTAGCTCAGCCACCACTGAAAACCACCGAAACTCAGCGAAGACCACTGGTCAACAGCCCACATCAGTCATCACCAGTAACCGACAATGACCAATGGTGATCACTGATGATCACCAATATACTTCCGGGTACACGGCATATAACTCGTGCTTTGCCTCTGCTCGCCGAAACCCTCCTAGCTCGCTCCTCCACCAGCGAGGCCCTCATTGACTTCGCACGTCGACAACGTTGCTGGGAATCTTCAGTACAGCCACGCACGACGTTCGCGAAGCCCGCTTGCTGTCGAACATCGGCGACCAGGCCGCTCCAAAAGAAGAGGATGCGTCCCCGTGGTCGCGCTTCGCAGTATGTACCTCCACTTCCGTGCAGCCGCCGCCCGTCCAACTGATGAATCTATTCCACAGCATAGCGGTACGCTCGTTGTCTTAGCACCGCCCTGCACCACACCCACCCCCGCGCGCTGGCTGTTTCTTCAGGAGCTCCTTCGTACGTCGATGCGCCGCCGCTCCTGTACCGCCGGCCCCGCGGACTCCACACGCGTCCGCCTCGAACGAGGCAGACCCACTCCGTCCTCTGAACCTTTCCCCCCCCGCTCGACGTGCGAGGGTGCGTCTTCGCCACGTCTCCGTCCCTGCGCGTGACGGCGAACGCCGCCACGCTGAACGTCCCCTCGACCGCGCGATCCGCAGCACGCGAGAATCCCCTCCGTCGATCACGCCCGCGTCTTTAGCCCCAGTGAAGATCGGTTCTGCGAGAATCTGAGTGAGAATGAGGAAATATGCGGCGGGCTGCGAATTGTGAGAACCTCAGCATGCCGCTGAAGCCGTCATATTTTTACCCATTTCTTATGAGCACTGCTGCGTGAATATGTGGCCTATCTACGTCCAGCTGCGCTTAGATGAGGAAATGAGAATAATGTATTGCYTCTAATAATACACATATATTTCTGCGCCCATCCGCTGCCTGCTACGATCATCTGACACACGCATACGGTCGCATATTCTCTTGCCCACCGCCATAATACACACCTTGTTCTAAGTCCCTAGACCTGTCGGTCATCCGATCTTGCGTTTCGTCTTTGCTTCTAAGTAACTCGAGGATAATGAGCACCATAACGATAGAAATGGGAGAGAGCGTACGTTCTAATTTCTGAGCTCTGCGTGATAATCATATTGACGTCGTCAACTCGGTGTTGCTGGAAGATGCGGGGGCTGTTACGGGGCTCGCAGATGCCGCGGCAGTGGTAATTTCCGGCCCCGCACTGGACGCGTTCTTTTCTGCCTTTCGGCGCTTCGAGAGGTCATCGTATTTCTACACCAGCACTGGTTAGGTAGCAATCAATAGATAGCATGTTCAGAAGTGACGTACTTTGCGTGAATCCGCATCCTGTGCGTCGTACACAGCCTTGAATTCTGCCGTCGTGACGGGCCCCGTCTTGCCCTTGAGGTAGTCAATCATGAATAGATTTCTTGTTCATGCGCGCGCATCAATTCAAGTTAGATGGACATTATATCATGAAAAGCAATGATCTCACCTTGCAGTCAAAGCTGCAGTGGGCTGAATTCCCTTGACGACAGCCATTTTCTTCTTCGAATTTGCGATCGCAGCTGCGGATGGTGGCTGATAAGGAACTTCGACGTTTGGTTTAGGTATAGACAGGTTTTCGCTGCGCAAATCCGYGTCAGATATGAAATAAGGGCAACAGGGGTTGCAGATGACTGATACTTACAGAACATTTCGACGACGAAGGCCACGCGTCGACGATGGAGCAGTTTCGGTGTTTGRGGGGTCGGAAATAGCAAGGGGCGTACTGTCTGGGGAGTCGACGGCCGGGTGAGCCATGTCCGAGGCGGCTCTACCAGTCGACGCAGGATCTGTGGCCTAAGAGAAAAAGATCGTCGGTAGTATGGGTTATTTAGAACGAAAGAGACGTACCTGAGGTAACACCGGGTGTTCCTTGCCCTTGTCCGATCCCATTTCACTCCCTTTGTCTTTGGATGTTTGCGGAGGTAGCCCTGAGTCGGAGATTTTGGTGGACGAGGTTGTAGATGTGGCATCAGACTGCGGTACTTTGATTTGAGCGCGGGATTTGGGAACCACATTGCATGAACCTGTTGAAGGTGCCATGGATGCACGTGGGCTCACGTACTCGAGCTCGGGGGATGAGGGAATAGCTTGTTCTGAGTTATGAGTCAGTGACGTCCCGGCAAAGTCATACATGTGAATCGTGACCTGGCAAATCACCCACAAACTCGACCGACCCTACGGATGAGCTACGTGGCGTCAGGCGCGCACGGAGTGTTGATTTCGTGGCCCCTCGAGACCTCGACGACGTTCCGTGGTCTGCGGTGCCAACGACTGTGCTCTTCAGCTTCTTCTTGATCTTTTGGTCACTGCTAGAGTCGTGCTTCCGTTTCGACTGCTGGATAGACGGACGATGACCTTGATGAACATGTTCCAAAGTCAGTAAGTACATGCGGGGGCAAAATGAGACGAACTTACGGCTGATCTTGCCTTTGTCGCGATGGTCACGCTTCCACGTTGGATACAGACAGACAGCGAAGGCTTTGCACTTCCATAGCCCTTCGCCCCATTGAAATTCGGGATATTCATTAGCAAGGCAATTGGTGAAATAGTCACCTGCTACTTTCCCGACCACTAGCCAAGTTTCAGGATCGCAACGTGCTCGAAAAATCTCGACGAATAGCGAGCGCGCTGTCGCAGTCATGGCCGACATTCGGTCCCTTGGAATTCGAAGGCCTTCTTCGTCAGTGAGAAAACCTGTCTTGGGTGGGGCCTCTCGCCCCCGGTCCAGCTCCTTCTTTACGTACAGGGCCCAAGAGCTTTTTTCCCAGAAAGGGACATCCGGGTAATCGATGGAACTGCAAAGCGGAGGGGGGGTTGTTGCGGGTAGGGATCCACTGGCGCTCGAATGTTCTTGGTTTATGGATGGTGGTGGGGCAGTTGTAGGCAAAGCTGGTACGGACAGTCCAAGAAGACCATGCTGAGATGGCTGTGCAAAGCTTTGACGACTTGAAATAATGCTACGCAGGTCATTCACAAGTAATCTATCCATGTTAGCCGCATATATGCATATAAAACGATGAGATCATACTGCTGCGCCTCCAGGCGTGCCAATAGGACATGTTTCTCGCTTTCAAGCAAGATGTATGCGTGGTTATTTGCACGCACGAGATCGTCCTTTGATGCCATGGCAAGATATACCATACTGTCGGGTCTTCCAGACATGTTACGTGCCGAGTACTGCATCTGTGACTTATATTAGTGAATACTCTACACTTTTCAGAAATGTAGACATGCTTACCGAGTTACCAGTTCCCGCACCGTGTCCTTGTTYGCCAAATCCAGCCCAATTCGCGTTATCTGGCATTGCGGATGCAAGATGGTGCGTGTTACCCGTGATGAGATGATCTGAATGGCCTGTGTGGGCCGACGTTTGCGTCATATCATGGAAGTTCTGACTAAAATTCATTTTATTTGAAAGGAGGAGGTGGTAGGGTGAAGCAAGTTCGTGACGTGGTCGATGGCCCGTTTACAGAGCGCGGAGTTTCAAATTGACCAAATAGGACATGGCCTTCGTTTCCGGCCAAATGTGCTTGCATATCTGAAATATCAAGTAACAAGTACATTGACACTGTGTAAGCTTTAAATAAATGCATACACTACTCGTTGATAGGATCTACATATCCTGAGGGAGCCACATCCTCCAATCCCGATTTTTCAACCACAAACCACCGGTTTTCCTCATCATCGCGAAGTTTTGGGTAAGGTTGCATGGATACTACTGAGATAATTGAGTCAGTTGTGATCAATTTCAAGGACTCGTTTCTGGTGTATTTTGAGACCCAGAGAGTTTGGTAAGAATCTTCAAGAAGGTCGGCATCGGGAGGTCCATAAAGTGAGATCAGTGCATAGCTGATCAAATTTCCAGCTTCGTTCTCGCAAAGAAAATAAAACTGAACTTCGGCATATTGAATTTCTCTGTTAATTTTTATCTTCGAAATGATCAGTAACTTTGAATGCAACAGTACACATGGAAATTACATACCTTGACATTTCTRGTCACTCGAGTATTTGATGCATTGCGGCGGTCTTCAGAAAAAAAACTTCGYGCAATCTGTCCATTTGGAAGTCGAAGCCTCCCCCATCGCCGGACTCGTGAAATGTCTATTGCAGCTTCAACAGTATTGAGCTGCACTCCCTGGAGTGTGATCATGTTACGATCACGGGGTCCTAAAAAGAGCCGACCGTTTCCACAATCATAAGATGACCGTGGATTTGGGGGATCCTGGTCGAGGGAAGGGCAAGATATTTTCAGGGCATTTATCTGTGCAAGTCTGAGGGCAATTTGACGGAGATTACCAAACATATTGGACGGTTGGCGAATTTCACGGCCAAGGTATCCAATAGAACGTTCCATGGGAAATTGCGTAGTGTATGCTCCTGGGCCTACTCGCAAGATCTCTTGAGGTGCATGTGTTAGTGTGTGGAGAACAGGTCGACAGAAATGGAGGCGATCAACACGGCGTTGATAATACAAGTTCTCATATTCTTGCACAAATTGAGTAATAAATGAATGAGCTTCGCGTATCTGAGCTGATTTGATTTCCCGTTGCATTAGAATTCGTATGCCGTGGACGAGCTTACAGAAATGACGCCAGTATTTGTGTGGGAGAAGTCCTCGAAACAGTGCAGGTCCAAGGCCAAATACATACAGAAAATATTCAGTGGCCTTGTATCCACTAGATATTTTCTCGGCTGGGTTGCGAGGAGGACGATGGAATGATGAAGGGAAATATGGAGTTGCATCGGCAACTTGTTTTCCGTGGGCAATCCAAGCAGGACCTGTAAGMACGACCCAGTCCCAGAGCTCCTTTGAGTCAGTTGTTTCGCACTTTAGAGTCCCACGCCAAAGGGAAATGAGAAGGTCCTCTACATTGATGAGTCCTGCATGCATCAAATCAAGAGTAGATGATTTGGGAACGCGAAGCATCATTGCCTCGACAAGGCCGTTGAGAATAGATGGCTTGCTGAGCCCTGTAAGTTTCCGGTTTCGCTCATATTCTTGTTGATCTCGAGAAGAACTAAGCATAGAAAGATTTTGTTGATATATTTCAGGTGTTGGAAGCAACGGAAGACGAGAGAAGTCATAATCAGGGTGATTGGAATCTTCTGCRGTTGAGAAATTTGGGCGTAAATGAGCAGCAAAATAATGTCCGCTATTGGGTTTATGACGCCCTTTCATGTCACAGCCAAGGCGACATCCCTGAGCTCCATGGTGGCCTACTCTCCCATCAAGCTCGGTTAAACCAACAGCATCTGCTAATCCAAGAAGAAATATAATCCGTGAGTCAATGACCTCTTTTTGAAGTGCATCCCATACACGAAGTCCAGCACCATTATTTTCACGCTGAAGAGCAGATAAATGGTAGAAGCTTCGAAAGAGAAAAGAATCGATATTTTTGGGCTTATTAGGCCCAGGAATAATGGCAGCGGGAAGTATATGTTTCTTTTTATACCGCAAAGATGGATCAAAGTCATTGATAATCCAGATTGCAATCCATGTGTCTGATTTCTTGTTTTGATAGAGCTGCGCACCATCAATCGAGAACGAGACGGTGATGTCATTGGAAGTGAGATCAAGAGCCTCCGAAAGATCAAGAATATCTTCTCCCGAAAAAATGTCRTCGTAGATTAAATTGTCCAGTGGGAATGCCGGATCATTGTATTGATCAAGGTATTGTGCAGTCTTCTTTGATCGGTAAAGCAGGGCCTCTGCACCAGTAGATGACCGACGGAGGGCTTGAATTTGCGGGCCAAGTGGAATGGTACATGCACGTTGCCTTGGTACATTTTTATTCGCCACCTCGCGTTGCTTTGGATCAAAACGAGGCTCGGAACATTGGGKGCAGATATCGACGTCTTGAAGGGGTCCAGTAAATGCAGTGCATSAATTTATGCACATGTCGTCTTCAATGGCAACCACACCTGTTAGATCGGCTACCAGGGCTTTTGCGCGATGATAAGACAGGACTTCTGTGTCAGGAAATCGTCTCAAAATAGATTCCTGAACACTTTTGTATGTCGCCTCCGAAGCTTTGCTGCATGCCATGTAAAGATCAATAGAAAGCCGTATATCTGGGTCATCCAAGTCAATATTTTCTGTACTTGGATTTCGTAGGCGGTGAATTTCGTCTGGGGTGAGCTTGTCATCGTCAAGAGTGGCTGATTTGATGGCATCGATGTAACCTTGTGCGAGCCGGATGCTGTCAATGCGCGATTCAGGATAGTTTTCATCCTCTTCCTCTCGTTCGGGCTCAGGCTCAGGCTCGGGCTCGGGCTCGGACTCTTCTTCAGCCTCATCTTCATCCTCGTCCTCGTCGGAGATGTCAGAATTTTCTCGAGTGGCATCAACATTATATTCTTCCTACAATGATGTTGGTAATAACTTAAACAATCGGACCTAAATTTACCTGATCTTGCTGCATGTCACCCGGATTGAGATCACCACGGTATTCCTCTTCGCCATCGTCATGCTAATTATAATGGTACAATCAATATTGTAAAGCTGAGCAAAGGAAACGACGTACCCCCTCTTTGTCACGATCATGTTGACTCGGTTCCTCAATCATTTCATCGGCAGATTCATTCTGTTAAATTCATTCAATACATCGATTGGTAAATATTAGATATACATAATCCTAACATTTTTCGAGCCTGAGGCCGTTGTGCGCGGTCTTTTCTTTACACGGGAAGTGCCCTCACTTGGCTGAGATGACTCAGAGTCCGAGCTCGACTCTCCCTCTTGTTCCTCTATTGTATGTGCATTCATTTTTCCGTACCTCGACTTATCTGTATTCAATTATCTTAGTGGAATGTATGACCAAAAATCTATGCTATTTACCTGGTGCGCGAGGTGATTTACGGTGATTTCTTTCAGTCCGTACCGATACCAGGGCCCCATCACACTTGTGACAGTAACATGGGACCCGTCGGGCGACCGTTTGCTGTGCCCGGTCCATGTTTCTGTGTTTCAGAGAGCAGTATCTAGCACTATTACAGTGGTTGAGAAAGTCAAAGATACCCAGGAAGTGGTCCAATCGACCTTCTCTGAGATCTGGTACGACTTTAGCGCAACTCAGATTCGATCTGCGCGGAACTGAGAATTTCGATCTCAGCTCATATTTGCCGCGGGCCGCTCAGAAGCCGACATCACAGCACAGAATGCCTCAGACCCGCTTTTCACTGGGCTTTAGCTTTAGTCCCCGCCGCACGCCGCATCCGCCCCTCCACGCTCCCGCTCCTGGCGTGGCTCCGTCCTCTCCCGCGGCTGCTCCGTCCCCCCCGCCGGCGCGGCGCAGTGCCCAATGCCTCTTCCGCTCCGCATGCTCGTTTCCACGCCCCGCACCCACATAGGCGCCACACTCGTGACAACGCTGCACGCCTGGCCGCCACGACCGCTATACCGCGCCGTCGCGTGCCGGGCACGCCTCCGTGCTCTCGCTCCCGCGACTGCGTGCCCCTCGCCTCTCGCCCGTCGCTGCGTCTCTCCCCAGGGCGCCGCGCGAACTCGGGCATACACGAGCGTCGGCGCTCTGAATGGCGCGTCGAGTGCGCACACATCCCCGTCGTCTAGCACGCCCCGTACCGCTCCCGTCCCGCCTGCGCCGCTCGACGTTCCTGGGACGGTCCTCGCTGCGTCTCCCTCCCTGCGCAGCGAATGCAGTCCCGCTGAATGCCCCTCGAGCGCGATCCACCAGCGCGCCTTCCCCTCAGGTGACCACGCCCACGTCCTCGGTCCACCTTCTGCGCCCACCTCCCGCAGCCCGCATCATGCCACCCCCTCCACGCTGCCGCTCCTGCCGCCGCTCTGTCCTCTCCCGCGGGTGCTCCGTCCCTCCCCGTGCCGCCTGACATCGCCATTCTCAATTCCGACATACGCAAAACGCGAAGAGCGCTGTACGATCCGCATCCGCGCCCCGCATCCGCAACGGCGCCACTCGCACGACAACGCTGCGCGCTGTACGACTCGCGCGATCGGCCACCGCGAGCGCTATACCGCGCCGCCGCGAGCTGGGCACGCCTCTATGCTCCCGCCCCCGCCCCTAAGACTGTTTCTCCCTTTCCTCTCGCTCACGCAGCGCAGCGTCCTATGCCGCCTCACCTGCCATGTTCATTTTCCGCCAAACGCAACTTCGCCGCGTCTCCCCCCAGCGCCCGCGGAAACCGCGGTCAACCGCGAGCGTAGCGCTCTGCACGGCGCGTCAAGTGCGCGCGCATCCCCGTCGTCTATCACGCCCGTTACCGCTCCCGCCCCGCCTGCGCCGCTCGCCGTTCCTGGGAAGGTCTTCGTCGTGTCTCCCTGCGCGGCGACGGCGACCGCCGTCCCGCTGAACGTCCCCCTGAGCGCGCGATCCGCAGCGCGCGCGTATCCCCCCCATCGACCACGACCGCGTCCTCAGTACTCAGTCCGCACTCTGTACCCGCTGCTTGCCGTAGCCGCCGCCTCTACACCCCCGCTCCTGCCGCTCCTCCGTTCTCTCCCGCGGGTGCTCCGCCCTTCCCGCCCGCGCGGCGCAGCGCCCCATTCCGCCTGCCTTCTCCATGCTCCATTGCACCCTCGCCGCGTGTCCCCCAGTGTACCCCGCTGTCGCTCTGAGCCGCGTCTCCTCGTCCGTCGACCACGTCGTTCACATTGTCCGTCCCAACGCCCGCACGCAACACGTAGCTTGCATGTATCCCCTCAGCCATGTTCATTCTCCACCAAAAATTTCGCCGCGTCTCTCCCAGCGCGCCGCGGACGCCGTGCGCGACCGCGACCCCCGTCACTCTGAATGGCGCGTATTCCCTCCGCCGACCTCCCCGCGCACTGAGTAGCGTCCTATACCCACTCCACCTTAATCCACCCACCATAATGCGCACCACGCGGCAAGCGCATCGCGATCATCACGGCCCCTAATCAAAACAAATTCTCAGCTGTGAAGGCGCTGCAGCTGCATGCCACACGGCGGTATCAGCCGCCGCATCCGCTATACCGCGCGCTATCGCGCGTGAGACATCCCTCGATGCTCTGCACATACGCTAGGCGACGCGTCCCGCGCTGATCCACATCGCTCCTCGCAGCGTCCAACCAACGCCGAGAGATGCAGCGCTCGTTCTGTCCGCCGGCGCTTCCAATTCGAGGGTATCACTTGGCGGCGTTTCGATCCGTACTGCGGGACCACATTACCAGCAAACGACGAAACGCACATTCGCGCGGACGCGGATGCTGGTGGCGCTTGCGTGCAACGAAGAATGCGGCAGTGGTAGCGCGCGACGCACACATCGCTCCTGCCGTCCACGGACCGCGTCGCGTGTATGTGATGTAGAGGCGCGTTGCGCGGGCGGAGGACAGGACACGCGCACCGCTAGGTCTCCATGCTGAGGTGCAAGACAACCGCGAGATGAACGCGGAGCACTGATGCCGTTTGCGGTGATCGCGGCCAACCGCGCGCGTATCTGCGCTTCGCGGTCATCGGTCTGGTATGTGGGTGCGCGTTTTGGCGCGGTTCTCGCGCTTTTTCGGCGGCACCGTCATGTTTTGAAGGATGTTTTTATGCAGGAAAAGGGGTATTGGTGAGTTTAGTCTTTAAAACGCGACGTGGAACTTCGGGCTGACTGTGAGCGTGCTTCACAGCACCCGCGTTCGCCATCTTGCCGCCGCCAGATCGTGGGGGTCTTGCATGTGTGGCTCATTGAATGACACCCCCGTCGAGGGCGCAAGAGGTGTAACTCCTCTTTCACTTTTGCTTGCGTTGATGGCTGATTGATCTGTGGCCAGTGCGGTCGCCTGAGAATTCCCGGGCCCAGCCCTCTGTAACGTTGAACACAGTGTCGTAGCTCTCGACGGCCGGAGTTCTCCCGTCTGATGCATCCGAGCGTGGGGCAGGCTAGGAGAACCATATGTCCATGCGATGGAATACATTTGTGGGCTATCGGTCAGCCGTACACTCTCAATCATTAAGTAAATAATGGCACAATTTGATTAGCGCGTAGAAAATATTTACATTCCGAAGTAAACGCTGGTGGGTGAAGCTTATCGACGCCGTTTCTTCGCCCTGCCTTGATCCTGTCTGCTCGTGCCCGGCGCCGTAGTTGGCTCGCCTGATGATGTCGACGGCGTTATTTGGGGACGCGATCTGAAGCTCCGGCGGGGCGTTCCTTCTACGTCGACATCGCGACTTGCACCTCGCTTCCGTCCTCTAGGTTTAACGTGCTGGCTCGTTGCGTCTGCGTCTGTCGCGGGTCCATTGCGGGAGATATCTAGTGCATCAATCGCTGTTGACGCTGGTCTTGTCTCCTCGGTCCGCTGCCGCGCCTCGGCCGCCTTTTCGCTCTCTATCTGAGCGAGGATTTCTGAGATATCGTGGTTCTTTTGAAATCTGGACATATGAATGGAATCGGTCCGGGTCTCAGGGTCAAAAATGTATCGTGTGGTGCAATTAAGCTGGCATCGGTACAGTTCTCCGTCATCCCCGAAGTCCTGTGCCGTCATTTTTTTGAGCAAGTGTAATATGATTAAGTATATGAATTACGTACCACTTTCCTGAGTGCTGTAAGATAATCATTTAACGCAAAAGGATTCCCAGCTTGGCGACAATTGAATGAAAGCACATGCTTTCGCAACTCAGCAGTTCCTTCTGCATATTGGAGGAAAGCAGAGGGGATATCCAACTTAACTTCAATTGGTTAAATTATGATTGTCCATTACTTTGGAGTAGACCACACACCTATTGGTCTCCCTGCAGACATTTTGGAAAACCAGTAGACAGAAATACGTGTGCACCAGATTCTCTTATCAAGAAAGTAGCCCTGGGATCGAGTTTTGTCGAGGAGGAAGTCTGGGAGTGATGCATGGAGAAAGCGGATTGAATCTTCTTCGTAGACAAGAACAGAGGATAAGTCCGCCAATAGAACAGGTATGTCATTGATTATAGAACAGTTTTCAATGAAGGGTCGTAGATTCCAGTGGCTGAATATAGTCCAGGCAAGAATGAGCGAAGTGCGATCAATATCCTCAATCCGGGAGAAGATGTGTCGATAGAGGGCATCAAGCTGAGCGAACGGCGTTAAATTTCCAGTTGGTCGCAGGCCACGGATAATCTCAAGCTGCTGACCAGGATTCCGGCGAGGAGACAATAGAAAGTTTATGACCACGGACGCATAAATGAACTGGCCTGATGATTTATCAACAATACCTTGAACATGCGCAGGGTCGGGCCAGTTGGTGTCGAGATGGTCCTTGAATGGGTGTGTAGTTTTGATTTGCGCAAATTTGTCGTTGAGGAAAAGGCGAATGTCAGCATCTGGGAGGTAATGGTCGTCGAGTGCTAATTGTTGTAAATTTGTCGCAACCTCGTACGATTGAAATATTTGCTTCAATTGGTTTTCAGCACGACTGCCAAAGAATGCAATAATTGGGAGTTCTCGACTGCGGAGGAAATCGGCAATCAAGTGGATAAGGTTGGTCTGGTTGTCATCGCCGCTACACTCGTCTACACCATCGAACAGTAAAACAACAACACTGAGAGGAGACACGGAATTCAGCTGTCGAAGTGGATCAAAGACCAGATATCTCAACTGCGTTTCGAGCGATTTCGTGAATACAAGAGGATCGGACTGGATTTTGGGGGTAATGATTGGCAAGAGGTCGGGTATTTGTTGGATAAGCTGATGTACGAGCGTTGCGACAACTGGTTCGATGGTGTTTCGTGTAGCATCAGTACGGAAGAAAAAGAATCTGGCAATAGGGATATTCTGTGCGAGGCAGAGAGCTACGATCGACCTAGCGATCGCTGATTTTCCTGCTCCCGCTGCGCCGTTCAGCCACAGCATCCACTGAATACGCATGACGGTGGGCAGAATCCAGTTCATGATATCGTCCTGGACAGCCTCGCGGGTATTCGGATGGCATTTCGGTGCATCAACCTTTTGCGCAGAGTCGAAAGCCGACGTCGCTACGTGCGCTTGAAGGTGGGTGAATCCGTCTGCATTGGTATGGATATCCTGTCAGTGTCCTGCTCATTGACTGGGAATTTATTGATACCGTACCCTTCTCATTGTAGCAGTTATGCACGGCGGCAACAGTAGGCGGCGGGTGATTATTTTGCATAAATGTCCCGTCATGAATATTGATAGTCGTTCCTCGTTCGCCGTGGAACATCGCATTGGTCGCAGGGAGATGTTGTCGCTCCATAACGGGATGGTCAGAGGGGAACGCAAGACAAGTAACAAAGATGTGGTATACTCAACCAAGGGTATAAGTGGCCGATGTAAATGCTCTGCATGCGCATTGCCTCGCACGCACCGCTGCCGCAAGGCAATGCAGGCGTAAAAATAGACGTGTAATCACCACTGAATTTCTCCGATGTCGCGGCATAGTGCTATCTTTTTTGCAAGCCGCGTCTCTTATAAAAGTGGATTTCCGCAGCCGCGCCAGAACAGCGCCTACGTTCATATTCTGTGCGCGGCGGCGCGCACTTCGATATAAGTACAAATGCTACAAATGCTGTAGTGCGGTCGTGGCGCAGGCGTGTCCCGCACTCGGAGCGCGCTGTCTAACAGTGCGGCGCGTGTTATCCCCGTGTTCAGCGGGCACGCCGCATGGGGCCAGGGAGGTGCTGCTTCCCGGACAAGGTGATGCCGCGCTCAGCAAGGAGTAGAAGTGTGTAAGGACGCATCGCATGCGTGCAATGAGTGGCGATGAACGGCTGTGCTGGAATGGCGCGCGGTGAGGCGTGTGGCAAAGGGCTGGGGTTATGACATGCTCGTTTACTCATGAAGCCGCGGACTTCGCAGGGAGTTGGGAGGCAACGCACGCACGGGCAGGCGGGACGGTCTGGCGCGAGGGTGCAGCAAGGTGAACATGATGTACGTGGGACACCTGTCGTACATGCAGTCGCCGCCCACAATAGCATCGCGCGCACCCCACCCACCTCCGCCCGCGGACGCCAAAGACGACCACCTCAAACGAGGCAGATGCCCACTCCGTCGTCTGCGACGCAAGCCGCATCTGGCCCTGCGCCGCTCGACGTTCCTGGAAGGGTCCTCGCTGCATCTTCCTCCCTGCGTGCGACGGCGAACGGCGTCCCACTGAACGTCCCCTCGACCCCGCGATCGACAGCACGCCTTCCCCTGCGTCAACCACGCCCGCGTCCTCCGCAGCCGCCGGTACACTCTCCCGCTCTCGCCGCTGTTCCGTCCTCTCCCGCGGGTCCTCCGTCCCTCCCTGTGCCGCCTCCCATCCTCATGCTCGTATTCCGACATGCGCGTTACGCGTAGAGCCCCGTACAATTCTCCCCGGCGCCCCGCATCCACAACGCCGCCGCTCTCACCATGACGCTACACGCCGCGCGACTCGCGCGACCGACCACTGCGACCGTTACACCGCCCTGCCGCACGCTGGGTACGCCTCCATGCTCCTGCTCCCGCCCCTCCCCTCTCGCCCGCGCGGCGCAGCGTCACGTACCTCCCTCCTCACCGCATGCTTGTTCTGGACGGCGCGTCGAGTGAGCGCGCATTCCCGTCGCGCGCATCCTCAGTCCACCATCTGCGCCCACCGGTTGCCGCAGCAAACGCCTCCACAACCCCGCTCCAGCCGTACCATCCGCACCCGCGCCCCGCATCCACAACGGCGCCACTCGTACGACAACGCTGCACGCCGCGCGACTCGCGCGACCGGCCACCGAGACCGATATGCTCCCTCTCCCACTCCAGCGACTGCGTCCCTCTTCCCCAGATCTCGCCCACGCAACGCAGCGTCCCATACGGTCGCCGCGTCTCCCTCCAGTGCGCCCTGGAAACCGCGGCCGACCGCGAGCGACACGGCGCATCCCCGTTGTCCAGCACGCCCCGTACCGCTGTCGCCTACACCGCTCGGCGTTCCTGGGACAGTCCTCGTAGCGTCTCGCTCCCTGCGCGGAGAATGCCTTCCCGTTAAACATCCCCTCGAGCACGTGATCCCTTCCGCCACGCATTCCCTCCGTCGACCGCGCCCGCGTCCTCAGTCCACCTTCTGGTCCCGCCGCCTGCCGCCGCTGCTGCCTCCACGCTTGCGCTTTGGACGTGCTCCGTCTTCTCACGCGGGTGCTCCGTCCCTCCCTGCGTGTTCAGCGCGGCATCCCATACCGCCTCCATGGACCACATCCCATGTTCGGTTTCTGTCACGCGTATCTTCGACACGTCGCCCCCAGCGCGCCGCGGAGGTCGCCGCTCTGAACGGCGCGTCGAGTGCGCTCGGATCCACGCGACGTGGCCCGCGTTGTCCACCTAACGCGGGCGCTCTCCACCGCGACGCGCATCACGCTACCGCTGCCTGCATGCGTCCCCTCCCCATGCTCATTTCCCATCATCCGCAACTGCGCGTGTATGCGCGTGCTCGGTTGGGTGGGAGAGAGACCGCAGTCTGACCCTGACGCGGACGCGCGACGCACATCGAGCGCGCCACCCATTTGTGTGGTGTCGAGCGATGAGCAATGAAGGCGGAGCGCACGCCCTTGGGCGGTTCCGGTACGTTTTGGACGTGCGTGTCCCGTACGCGGCGTGTGGCGCCTCTGTCGACATTAATTGGAGGGGAATGCGAAGCGTCGACCGCGCAAGATCCACGCCTACGCGCGCTCCCTCTTCCTATCGTCGGCGCATGCACATTCCGCGGCGCCCCAGCAAGCACCACGAATGCGAAGGCTCCTCAACGCCACCGCCATCGCCTTACACCCGCGCTCCCCCTGGAATCAGCTCAACTCCACCGACACGTCCACGCGCAGCCTGCGCTTCCGATACCCTATGCGTATACTAGGCGCTGATCGTCGGGCATGTTCATCGCTCCTCGGAGCGTCCGGGTCGGCTCTGGCGCTTCCACTGCTAACGCTGAGAGATGCAGCGCTCGTGCTGTCCGCCGGCGCATCCAATGCGCGGGGATTACTCAGCGACGTGTTCGCATCATGCTGCGTGGCCGCATTACCAGTAAACGACGAACTACATATGCGTGAGCACGCGGGTGCTGGTGGAACTTGCGTGTAACGAAGAATGCGGCAGTGGTAGCGCGCGACGCACACATCGTGCCTCCCGTCCACGTATCGCGTCTCGTGCGTGCGCCGTAGAGAGGCACTGCGCGGGCGGAAGCCAGGACACGCACACTGCTAGGTCTTCACGCTGAGGTGCAGGACGAACGCGATACGGATGCGGAGCGCTGATGCCGTCTGCCTCCAACGGTCCCAACTGCGCCCAACTGTGCACGCATCCGCGCGGTGTGAAATACCGCCACATGCTTCGTGATCACCCCTGGCGTGTCTGGGTACGCATTTTGGGCGTGCTCTCGCTGCTTTTCGGCGCCGGCGTCATGTTTTGAAGAATGTATTTATGCAGGAATGTACTGGTGAGTGTAGTCCTCAAAACACGACCTCCTTCGTGCTGACTCTCGGCGTGCTTCACAGCATCCGCGTTCACCATCTTGTCGCCGCCAGATCGACGGGGTCTTGCATGTGTGGGTCATTGAATGCCCCACCCGTGGAGGGTGCAAGAGGAGTAACTCCTCTTTCGCTTTCGCTTGTGCTGATGGCTGATTGATCTGCGTCTAGTGCGGTCGCCTGTGAATTCCCGGGCTCAGGTCCCGATTTGCAGCCGTGAACGTCCGTGAACTCACTTACTAAAAGTAGTGCAATGCATTCCAGTTCTCTACCGTCTCGTGAGCTTGTCGTGAGCCAGTTTGCGGTCAATTTGCAGCAGCTGCCGTTCATCGAAGTGCAGCATGTTCGAGTGCAACATGGCAAATATCAAGCGTAAGGAAGACAAAGCAATAATATTAAGTGGAGCCCGGCTCCAGCATCTACCAAGCGTCTACTGTAATCTGCCATGGGGTTGGTGTTGCGAGCCACTGACTTCCGGAGTACTACTCGACGAACTGCTCGGAATGTGGTAGTACTGTACTGTATTAGTAGCTGTAGGGATAGAATATGGATGATACCGGAGAGGATGTTGAACTGCTACTACCGCTGAAGTATGGAATTGGGAGTCTAACTCTCCGGATGATGTGGTATAGTCACATTGAGTGGCAGAACCTGAAGCCTGAGAGAGAGGCGGCGGAGCTTTGCGGGTACTACGAGTACTGGTGCTGTTGCTGGACTCGGCTGATTTTTGACCTTGAATGCGACGTTGAGCTCTAGCTAAGATGTATTGTCAGTATAAGGGGGTGATTCTGATAAAAAACTTTGTACTTACTTTGACGCGTCACCGATGTTTGGGATCGACGATAATCTGTAGCCAATTGATCGCGCTCATAGATACCATATGTATCGTAGAGAGCGACACTGGCCGCAGCACGAAAATCATATTGCTGAGCACGGCAAATACCTCCAAGTAGGGTGAGGTCAATACCGTCACGGTTGATATTTCTATGAGACTGTTCATTTCCATTGGTCGAGGGAGGTCCTGCTAGCCAATGAAGCCGTGGAATGAGGCTGTACGGTCGATAAACGGCAGGAATTACAAATTTTGCATCGGTTTTGTCCTTAATCCATGCTTGAAAAAGATAAATGAGCGGTTTGACATCAAAACTAGCAATAAACATACCCATCGCCTTTGGGCCACCTTGCGAGATAATTTTACATGTACCTTCAAAATCTTCAAGGGGCTCGCATGATATCAAGCTCCGCATTGCCGAAGACACCTCTGCAGAGACAGAATTTCGGAGGCTGTAAATATTTCTCTTGAAATGAACAGTACATAGTCGAAAAAAACGACGAAGGTGGTCATAGGGTGATAATTCTCTCAGTAGCTTTTCTGGTTCAATGGGACAGTTTTCGATCAAGTTCGAACAAAGCCTTTGACAAAATCGTCCGGCACCTATAGGTCAGTACTGTCAGTACATATTACAATTACATGGCAGGGAAATGGTATCCAGACCTAAAGCTTGGCCTTTGTGCGCATCTGCAATCCAAGTTTGAAAGCCAGCTCCGTGGATGTGATGGAACTGCACTGGCTGCCCCGTATCCTCCGTGGCTATCTCAAAGATACGTGTGAAAAGGATGAGATGCTCTGACGAGGACTGCGAGGTTGTGAATGCTCGGGCGGCAACAATAGCTGTCGAAATGATTTATTATCGATATCAATACGCTAACAGAACTGATATGGTTGCTTACATTTCATGTGTATTGGGTCCCAGGTCTCAATCTCAAATTCCTGCCATTTTCCGTGGACCCGTTTGAAGGAAGTATCAATTGAGATGTGCACCGCGCTCATTAACTGAGTTGACATTGCATGTGACATACAAATAATCAGCTCGAAGAGTTTGTTATTTTCGATATCGTGTTGTTCCACGCATCGTAGGTATTTTTCTTTCAGTGGCAACACTGTTTGAGCTTGCAGAAGATGAAGTGCACCTAGCGGAATGTACGGGTCTGTCATCAATCAGTGGGCAGAAAATGGTAGTCACGAAGCATACCGTCAAATCCTGTTCCATTCGGAAAATGGACTTTGCGTAGATTAGTAATATATCTTCGGACATGGTCCTGATTTCCAAGTGATGGATGCAAGTTGGATAAGCTAGGATCATTGGTACGAGACCATTCTAGATACTTTCTCAGACTGCCTATGAACCCAGAGTCCACTACCACTCTCCGAGGTGTTGCATCAGCCAACTTCCAGTCAAGATCAAGAAGAAGGGTTTCCAATACATCGACAATTGGTGGTGGTGTTTTCACGGGAATAGGGTCGGAATGGTTATGAGCACCATGACACAAGATAACAACAAATGGACAGGCGCTGAGGTCGTATGGCGTATAAACTGAGAAACGTGACGGACATTTGCTAGGACTCTGTAAGATACCGCGGGTAAGCACTCCATCCTTGTTCCGGTGCCAGTATGCTGCATTTATCGATATCAGTCATCAACGAGCACAACATTGATTAGATACATACGACAATTCTGCATCTGCTGAGAAGTTGACGTGAAAAAAGAACAAGGGGCCAATGCACATAGGATAGTTACCCTATATAGTATATAATGACTCATCAGTGATCTACAATGTCCCATCATTAATGGTGACAGTTGCCATCAATGGCAACCAACATATGTCACATCAGTAATGGGGGCAATGGGAACAAACAATGTCACATACATAACGGGCCATTTTTTTCCAAATGACCCGACTCGGTCACCGAGTCCTGTTCGCATGCCTCATTCGCACATCCGAGCACATCTCGGGTGCCCCTTTCGGTAAATGGTGGATTTGTTCGGAGGTCCCTTTTTGAAAATTTATTACTAAATATGGACTTCTGCTGTGCAACCTTGACAACCTCGGGACATGTTTAGAGTACTTCACATGCAAAGAAATCTGTCTCGGACCCGAAGTGCTTCGGTTCCGAGACAAAATAGCTCGGGTGCGAGGTACTTCGGTTGCGAGACAATATGGCTCGGGTGCGAGGTACTTCGGTTGCGAGACAATATGGCTCGGGTGCGAGATACTTCGGTTGCGAAGCAAAATAGCTCGGGTGCAAAGTACTTCAGTTGCGAGACAATATGGCTCGGGTG
>KN817568.1:211961-228909 GCA_000827495.1 Hypholoma sublateritium FD-334 SS-4
TTGCATGTGAAGTACTCTAAACATGTCCCGAGGTTGTCAAGGTTGCACAGCAGAAGTCCATATTTAGTAATAAATTTTCAAAAAGGGACCTCCGAACAAATCCACCATTTACCGAAAGGGGCACCCGAGATGTGCTCGGATGTGCGAATGAGGCATGCGAACAGGACTCGGTGACCGAGTCGGGTCATTTGGAAAAAAATGGCCCGTTATGTATGTGACATTGTTTGTTCCCATTGCCCCCATTACTGATGTGACATATGTTGGTTGCCATTGATGGCAACTGTCACCATTAATGATGGGACATTGTAGATCACTGATGAGTCATTATATACTATATAGGGTAACTATCCTATGTGGCCAATGGCCCATAGCCCTCTGCCTAAGGCCTTTGCTTCAATTTCAAGCTTCAGAATGCAATTCCGGTCGTTGTGGAGGAGAGCTGTTAGATATTGCATGTCGAACTCTTGCAAATTCTGCAAAATAAGATGCGAGCCTCGATCACGGTCATGGAATTCACATCTAAGACTTGTCCTTCAGGAGTTATACAACAATCAAAGTATCGTTACTTACTGTAATTGAGGGAGATTAGATTTTCCAAATACAAGCACCAGGCGGCTGCTACAGCTCAACTGGGTACTCAGGCCATCCTCTGAACCTAAAACCAAAGGAACCTCACATTCGAAGTCATAATCTATGTCAGTATCAAAGAATTCGTGAGCGAGGCCGCAGCGGGCATTCGTCGTCACAGCAAAAAATGAAAGGGTCTTCAAAAAGACTAGTTCTCGGTTTGATTTGACTGTGGTTGGCTGCGGTGCTGTACTACCTATAGCAACAGAACTATAGTGTGAACAGAACTTGAGTCCATTGCCTTTGGACATATCAGCAAGTGGATATATTCAACAAAAGAGCGGATGAGACTTACAGTGCACCCGAAACTTTTCACAGTAAACAGGTATCCCTTCGCTATTGTTGAGAAGGGTACCACATAAGACATCGTCGTCTTTTCCATGAGAACCGCCAAGGGAGTACTGTATATTATACTTGGGGTGATATATACGTTGTGGGGCAACGCTGAAACGATGGGCAATAATTCTGTTGCTGTCGGTGGGAGCCTGGGGATATTCAACAATTGTCTGTAGGGAGTGGTTGGCAATGGCACTGATTGTAGTTTGTTGGTTAATAACATGTTGTTTCACAGCTTTTTCAGCCGCTGAAAACAATCGAGTTGGCGAGGGCATCATTTTCCATCGTTCCAAAGTAGTACTGTGCGTCGACAGTGTCGACGGTGCTGGTACAATGGTTGAACTTGGAGCATCGGATGATGGAATAGGTGCAAGACCTGCTGCTTCTAAGATAGCGTTGGCCTTTGCAATTGCCTCTCTTTGAGCCTCAGACGACAACCGGAGAAGGACAGCACACAGTAAAAAACTGGGTCGTCATCCTGAAAAAAGGACTCAGTATTGAACCAAAGACATAAGGTTTGAACTACCTGGAGATTGCCTTATTTTCTTTATCCAGGGACGCCCGAGCTAAGTTCCTGTCAAGTCAGCTAGTTCTAACTGACAGAGATAGAAACGGGGTCAAATTTCAAAGCGTAACCAGTGTTTGAATTTGCTCCGAAAGGTCAGTGCATAACAGTTATAAAAACGAGACAAAACGACCCTTTCATATGTCACCTCTCCGCTATCCAACCATGACCGACAGCCCCAACCTCTTCAGTGAGCTTTGTGCAATCCAACAGGATAGCAACGACCTTGTCGTCTGGAGTGTACTTGCCGCGCAGCTGGTGACAGTCACATAGTATGTCTGCATTCTATCTAGCCGTAGTTTTGCGTAAACTGACCAATGTTGTCAAATGTCATTAGCCCTGTTGCAATGACTGGACTGCGCGTTGATCCAAAAGGCTTCCGAAACTGGCTGACTCGGCGCGGCCTGCATCTCAACTGTTTCTGTGCTGCAACTTTTCCCACTGGTGAGAGCTGCTCTTGCCGCATTGTCACTGCCATCGACGGGAATGTATTTGCATTCTGTGCGCAGTATCCTATGAAATGCGGTTTCTTCAGTTAGTATCAAACATGTTTAAAGGCAGCTGGGAAGACTTACTGACAATCCTCATCATAGTCGACGTCACATCAGTTCATCGCAGCGCCACTCTGCAGTCTCACTTTTCGAACCTGCCAACGACGAGTAAGTGTGCACTGAATATAACCAAATACTGAAAACTTATTCTTGCCTAGCTTCAGGGGAGATCCCAGACATGAACTACCTGAAAAACGAGTTCATGAACCATGTTGAAGAAGCTCCATACCTGCTGAACGACAGTTGCCCATATTTTTCAGGCTACTGTGGTGAACATAGTTCCCAGTACCCGAATATCACTCAGTTACATGGATCATCAACTCCTGGTACAGCGACCACTGGATTTAGACGCGCTGAGGGTAAAAAAACAGGTAAATGAATACCATTGCTTTGGAAGAAAATCACCAGCTCACTTCGTACTACAGCAGCAGATGATGGCTCTCCGTACCGTCGAACCCTCCATTTGTACACATCGGGCAGTCGTTACAGCCCTCTTGGAAAGGGGAAAGCAGCAGTGAGGTCACTCACACCTGCTCAAGGGTCCTCTAGCTCTCTCCAACAAGAAGCCTCTTTTGCTACTGCTGCAGCTAATCTTTTTGCGACATCGGGCTCTTCCAACATTGCTAATAACGTCTTATCTCACAGCGACCTGGAATTGATCGATACGTTGAGGCGCGGGGATGGGATATCAGGTTGGGAACGTGACGGTCTCTTCGAGATGTGCGATGGATGTCGTTTGATCTTCGTTGTCAGCGCAATCCGTAAGCATATTCACGAGTGTCGAGGCTGATCAAAAGAAAGAACTGCTTCGTATTTGAGCACTATATCTTGATACACAAATTATACATCTTTTGCGCAGAAAACATTAGTCGAAGGATCAGGAGAAGCAGAATTTGGAACATACAGATTACGAGTAAGTACACCGAAGTTGATTGAATGATTTGACTGCTGCAAAGCCAGCCATTTGATGCTTGTGCGCCATTTCAGTTGCGTAGCAGAAGCAGAGCTGTCATAAGATCAAGACATTCCAGTCCCATGAATGAGACAGTGAACAACGCCGACGACGAATCTGCAGTCTGGCTAAGAGCTAGGTGGGAGGACGCAATTCTCACGATATGGTCCGTTGACTGGTTCGTCTGGCTCACGAGCACCTGACGCGGCAATCACCGAACCCAAATGGGGCGGGATCAAGATTGAACAGGGGACTCAAGACTGAGCTTTGACGTGCTGGATTGCCGTGTTTCCGTCTGTCGCGGGTCCCGCCGACGCCACTCTGGTCTCCGAATTATAGCGGGGGATATCTGGTGCATCAATTGCTGGTGAATCTGGTCCTGTCTCCTCGGTCCGCTGCTGCGCCAGCTCGGCCGCCTTTTTGCTTTCTATCTGAGCGAGGATTTGGGAGACATCATGTTTTTGTTGGAGGATGATCATAGATTCGTCCCTAATCTCGTCCGAAAAGTCGAAAAAGTATTGTGTGATGCAATTAAGCTGGCTTCGGTACAGTTCTCCGTCATCCCCGAAGTCCTATGCCGACGTCTTTTTGAGCAAGTGTAATTTGATTAAGTATTTGAATTACTCACCACTTTCCTAAGTTTTGTAAGATAATCCACTAAGGCATAAGGAGACGAAATGCAAAAATCGAATGAAAGCACATGCTTTCGCAACTCAGCAGTTCCTTCCGCATATTGGAGGAAAGCAGAGGTGATCACCACCAAAGCTTCAATAATTTAAATTATTATTGTCCATTACATTGAAGTGGACCACGTACCTGGTAGTCTCTGTACAGACATTGCGGAAAAACAGTGGACAGAAATATGTGTGCACCAGATTCTCTTATCAAGAAAGTAGCCCTGGGATCGAGTTTTGTCAAGGAGGAAATCTGGGAGTGATGCATGGAGAAAGCGGATTGAACAACCTTTGCAGACAAGAACAGAGGATAAGTCCGCCAATAGAACAGGTATGTCATTTATTATAGGAAATTTTTGAATGAGGGGTCGTAGCTGGAAGTCGCCAAATATATTCCAAGCCAGAATGAGGAAAGTGCGATCAATATCCTCAATGCGGGAGAAGATGTGCCGATAGAGTGCATCAAGCTGAGCGAATGGAGTTAAATTTCCAGTTGGTCGCAAGCTGCGGATAATTTCAAGCTGCTGGGCAGGATTCCGGCGAGGAGACAATAGAAAGTTTACGACCACGGACGCGTAAATGAACTGGCCTGATGATTTATCAACAATTTCTTCCACGTGGTCCGGGTTAGGCCAGGTTTCACTAAGAAGGTGATTGAGTGAATGTGTGGTTTTAATCTGTGTGAATTTATCATTGAGGAAAAGACGGATGTCGGCATCAGAGAGATAATCGTTATCCAGCGCTAATTGAAGTAAACTTGTAGAGACGTCATCTGATCGGAATATTTGCTTCAACTGATATTCTGCACGACTGCCAAAAAACGCGATGACAGGAAGGTCCCGACTCCTGAGAAAATTAGCAATTAGATGGACAAGTTCCGTCTGGTTCTCATCACTGTCGCACTCGTCTATGCCATCAAATAGCAGAACGACCCTTGTGAGAGTGGACTCGTGATGCAGCTCTCGGAGAGGCTCAAAGATCAGATACTGCAACTGCGTTTCGAGGGACATTGTGAAGATAAGCGGATCGGACTGGATTCTTGGGATGAAGATTGCCAGGAGGTCGGGTATTTGTCGGATGAGCTGATGTACAAGGGTCGCCACAACGGGCCGGATGGTGTTTCGTGTAGAGTCGGTGCGAAAGAAGAAGAATCTTGCAATGGGGATATTTTGTGCAAGGCAGAGAGCTACGATAGATCGAGCGATGGCTGATTTCCCTGCTCCAGCGGCACCATTCAGCCACAGCATCCATTGGACACGCGTTACGGTCTGCAGAATCCACCCCATGATGTCGTCCTGGACCGCCTTGCGTGTATTCGGATGGCATTTCGGCGCATCGACTCGGTCCGCAGAGTCGAACGCTGACGTGGCTACATGAGCTTGGAGGTGTTTGAATCCGTCTGCGAAGAAAGGGATACCCCGCCGTGAATTTTGCAGCACATCAAGCTGGAGCTGATCAATATCGTACCATCTGCGTCGGAGCAACGATGTATGTCTGCTTGCGGGTGATTATGCTGCGTGAAATTTCCGTCGTGAATATTGATAGTCTGGCCAGCATGGAACATCGCGTTGGGAGCAGGACATTGTTTTTGACGGCCCATAGCGTGAGGGGAGGGAGATTCAAGAGTCGAGCGCTGTACGTTGGGGTTTTGTCCACACAGCCCTGACTAAATGCCGTGCATGTACATTGCCTTCCGCATGAAAATAGATATGCTATGCATATGTGCTGTGTAAATGAAGGTGTCGCGATATGGGGCTGTCCGACTCGGAAATTAATTCACCATAGCCACTCACGCTGTGTTATACGTAGTGTATGAAGGACAGTCCTGACTTTAAATACTGGCTCAGCACGATTGGAGGATGAATATAATTCATTATGTTGCTCGTGCCGTGCTGGCGCTTATTCAACCAAGCGGGCGGCGGAAGGCTATGGCCCAACCGTCTGGGTAGCAGCGAACAGGTGCATCGCACGCCCATTGATACACGGCGCGCGGTGTTCCAAAGTACAGGCTTCACTAGTGTTCAGAGCACGCCGAACAGCCTTCACGCACAGCTTCGCTTTGCTAGATTCGCACGCCGAAACTACGGTGCGAGTATATGGTGCTCGCCGAGGCGGTTGAAGCGAACGGAGGGACTACGCGGCGCGGGGGCAATCGCACGCGCTGTACGCTGGGCGCGGTGGCCGTTTGATCGCGGTGGACGATGGCCGCTTCATCCTCGCGCGCCTGTGACGTGCGAGCGCACGCATGCCCTCTGAACGCAGTGAATTTTAAGGACACAATGTGTAGACGGGCGCGAGGCGGTGCGTTGCAGACCTGTTGTAAATTTGATAGATATATATTTAGCGCTGTCTACAAACCTACACCAGGCGTTGTTGACAGTGCTTAACAAGGAAAAATTGATGAAATTTCTTCCTGGATGTAAGCTGTACGGGTGTGCATGGAACGGTCGGAAGGCGGAGCTGTTGGTCTGGATATTTGAGTACAGAATGATGATCCTCGTCGAGCGTGGATTATCATACGAGTAAACAGAAGCGCCCCGGCCGATATCGCGACATCGTGAAGGGCATACTATAGAATGGGTAATTTATATTTATAGAATTATCGCATGAATTCTGGGCCAAACAGAGGGTACCGAGGAGAAGTGACACACAGAAAGTCCAGATTCCGCGCAAGGTTCGTCGCAGTGCAGATCACCCGTGCGGTGAGAGTTGCGTGGGCGACCAGGACACATGTATTGAATGGTCACGACAACTAATAATTAGGAAGAATACCTCGCGTTCAATGGGACGCTGAATATCGGATATTACTTGGTGGCGCGGTATACTTAGAGTGCGATCCACGTAATGTGAACCAGCGCCAGAGCAAGGGCAAGAACTTCGAGATCGTGACCTGCCGCGGCAATGATGCATTCTCCTCCGTGCATGTGATTCCATCTGTGTTACTCTGTGGATGCGTACATTAGGTTTGAGAGTCGGAGAAAGTAGGGAGGCGTCCGAGTGGGTGGAATCATGGCGGGTTGTGTGTGTTCAGGGAGCCGGGGGTGTGTATTTCATCGAGTACTTACTACAGTACATGAAAATATGCTTGACAATTACATAAATTATCAAGGCCAAGGAGGATGAGAGAGGCGGTCGAGAGCTGAGCGGACGGCATGATTTCCGTGGGAACTTACGCGTAGGCCCGAGCCCCGCTGCCGACAACGCACATGTCATCTTTGTCCTTGCCTTCGCATTCAACGCTCTCGGTCATCGAATCGTTTATTTGAAGCAGGAACCACTCTAAGTGAGTGTGGTCCTTGAGCGGCGACCTGATTCCTGCTCACATCCTTCCCAAAGCCAACGATAGACCAGTGCTCCGATGCCATCCTCGACGACGAATACAGGCGTCTCGCTCCAGAGCGCGCGCGTTCCACGACGTTCTTTCCGCGGATCTGAACCATTCGCGTGCCACGCCGCCTTCTAAATACATACCAAGTACCCCCGTACGCCTCTGCCCCAGCCCGCCGCACCCACCGCCGCCACCTTCATGCTCCTACACGATCACACACACCTTAATCGATAATCGGCCGATGCCATTCACGTCTCTCCCCCAGCTCCTTCCGACCCCTGCTCCCTTACACCCTCCCGGGCGCACCGTGTGCACTCCCGCCCATGAACTACATTCTCCCCGCCCGTAGGCGCCTCTGTCACTGCTCGCCGCCGCCTTCTTCACGCACCCGCACCTGCCTCACTGCACTCGTCCTCATCCCATCGTTCATTTCCAAGCGCGACTGTCGCTCTCATCCCCTCGTCCGACACCACACCTATACAGACATGAGCACAATTCGCCCCCGTAGCTAGTCCCCGGGCGATTCATGGATCAGCGTGCTACAGAGCACGAATCTTAACACCGCGCCATGCTCCAGCACGCCTGTTGCCTCAGTTACCCCCTGTCTAGTTTCTGTGTCGCGCGAGTCACCCGCCTCTACGACAGATACGCATGGGACCCCATACTGGCACCCCGAATGCTCATTTCCCCACCAGCATCGCTTTCCTGACGGCTGCCTACAATGGCCCACGACGAATCTGGCCCTCTTTCTCAGGGACGTGTGCACTCCACGGCGCGCTGTCTGCTCCACTGCCCTACCCATGCACGCATTGTCGTCCGCCAAACACGCCTTTCGCTTCCTTATGCACATCTGCACACCCGTCGCCGTCGCCCCTCGCGAGCGTCGCCTCCTCCACGGGCCCGCTGTCACTTGTCATCTCTCCCACGCTCAAGGATTGAAGGCCGTCTGCGCGGCTGTGCCCACGCTCCGTGCACTCTACTGCAACGTGCATGGTTCCTTGTTTCCCTCGCTCTCTGGCCGACCCCAGCTTCTGCGTCGCGTGCGTATGCCACTGCTCTCCGTATCCCCCCAACACATCGACTGATATCGACTCGCAGCGCGCACCCTCCCGCCACTCGTTCCAGCTTCGCCACATCCGCCGTCTACTTCACTTCCCATCACGTTGCCGTACTCCACGTCCAATATAGCGAACGTTTCGAAGTGTTCTGATCCACACAGCGCGCCCCTCATGGTGGCGCCCAGCTTCATCATCTCGGCCACGACTGGGCGCCCGTCATCATCCATGTATCAAAGGTCTTCCAACTCTGCATGTACTGTAGCTAATCACACGCTACCTCGGTCTCCTCGGAACCCTCGCTCCCACTAGCACTCGCTCCGAACCTGGCCTCCTTCGGACCCGCGTCGACGTGCCTCCCACGGAACCCATCCCCCGTGCGCATGCGCGGTGCGCGCCCATCGTCATCGATCACACAGTCTGCCGACTCAGCATACGCTTTTACTGATCCCCAGCTTCTTCAATCCCCTCGGATTATCCGCTGCTCGCCATTGCCCCCTTCGCACCCCGCGTCGACGAGGATCCTGCAGCTCCCATCCCCCGTGCGCATGCTACGCAACGCGCGTCGCGAGCGTCGGCGTATCCGGGCCGACATCCCGGCCACCCGCGCCGACGCCGGAGGGCCCGGCGGCGCCTCGCTCGTCGAAAGAATTCGGGGGCTCCGCTGTACAAGGGACGCGTGTATGCGCGTTATCGAACCAAGAAGGGACGCGCGCGCGAGGTACGGGAGAAGGGGCGGACGGGCGGTGCGTGTGGGTGCGTTTGCGCTCCCCCGTGGACACGGATGTGGGTGGGAAGAGGAGAGTAGGTTGGAGCGGCGGGCGGGACTCGGTGCACGGCGCGGATAGAGTGCACTGCGCGTCCGCGTCCATGTTGTGGGGCCCGCGCGGTGACTCGCTCGCCGCCCATACAGGACGTGTGCATTGCGTGCGTTACTCTGCGTTCGACGCCCGTTGCTTGGAGCGTTGATGCCATCTGCCTCGGTCCTGCGCGATGCACTACGGCACGCCCCCGGTCCTCGCGCTTGGGTCCCCGCTGCACGTTCGAACTTCGTGGGCCTGTGCGCGCTGCATTCGGGGCGCGGCAGCCGCATGGCGTGTATGTACTTTCCTATATAAAAAGGAACGAGTTTTGGTGCTCTGGAGTTAGCGCGTCGCGAACTGGAGTGTCACGCTTACTTTTTGCCTGCGCTGAGCGCCGCTTATGTGGGGCCTGCCCGGCCCTCCCTCACTGTCATTCGCGCTCCCTGTGTGCACGGCGATCTGTCTTCATCTCACACCTTTCTCGCAGCTGGTTAATAGTCCATCCAAAGCCGGGCGTTTGCGGGCAAGTCATTTCCCGGCGCCTGGGTCACTACGGAGCGTGCGTCCCATTGGTTCCTCAGTTGCATGTCGTACGGAAATACGTGACATGAAGCAACGATAAATATTTGTGCGGTATGTGTAGATGTAGTGGGATGCGCAGCTTTTCAACTAATTCGTATCATATTCATCTCGCATGTAAAATAAAAAATGTACAGTTCCAAAAAATCGGCGAAACCTTGGGTTTCAAGCTATGCGACGCCTTTTCTTCGCCCTGCCCCGTGCTTTCTGCGACGTACCCGCCTCCGCAGTTGGCTGATTGGTCGCTTTTAATGTACTTTTTCTCGGCCGTAATCTGAGATTGGGACGGAGCATGGATTCCACCTTTTTATCGCGACCTGGGCCGCCCTCACTCTGTATCTCAGCAAGGATAGCTGAGATATCAAACTCTCTTCGGAGCTCATGAAATAATTTATCGTCGCTTACGCACACTTCGCGAATATGTGGAGGCTCCAGAATGTGTCGGACAGTGCGATCGAGCAGGATTTGGTACAGTTCTCCGTTATCCCCAAAGTCCTGCGCCGTAATATTTCTGAGCGAGTGAAATTTGATAGGGTACCGGAACTACTCACCACTGCCTGGATAGCTTTAAGATATGGGATTATGTCCATATGATAGTAGTCATTTTGCTTGTTAAGGTTGCATGCCAGTACATGCTCTCGTAAGTGGGCAGTTACTTCTGCATATGGGAGATAAAATCTATGGAGGTAAAACAGGAGATATGGGCTTGAAATGAGTTGAATCAAAATTATCAGCCATTCTTTTATAAACGGATCACGTACTGAGGCGGGGGGGTCATTGAATTTGCAGATTCAGATAGGATGCGGAAAATGTGGATAGAGATACGCGCACACCAGAATTTCTTATCAAAATAGTACTCTTGTGACCGAGTTTGGTCAAGCAGGAAATCTGGGAGCGATGCGTGGAGAAAGCGATAGGAGTAACTCTCGATGGTGGGAGTGCGGTCCTCAAAAGCGACGACGGAAGCTAAATCGACCAACAAAACAAGTATATCATCTTTACTGAATCCAGCGGAGAGGGGCACGACATTTCCAAACATCCTCCATGCCAGCAGGAGGGAAGTGCGATGAAGGTCATCAACTTGGGAGAATATATGTTTATAGAGAGCATCAAGTTGGGTAAACGGCGTTGAATTTCCAACTGGTCGTAAGCCACGGATGATCTCTAGCTGCTGCGCAGGATTCCGACGAGAACTTGACACAAAGTTTATGACCACTGACGCATAGATAAACTGACCAGATGATTTTCCGACAATTTGATTTACGTGTGCAGGGTCAGGCCAGTCTTCCCCGAGAGTGTGTTTGAATGGGTGCGTATCTCTGATCTGTTTGAATTTGTCGTTGAGAAAAAGGAGGATATCTTGATCTGCATTGTAGCGATTGTCGAGGGATAATAGATGTAAATTCGTGGAAACGTCGCAGGACTGAAATTTTTGTTGGAGATGAGATTCTGCACGACTACCAAAAAACGCGATGATAGGAAGGTCCCGAGTGCTGAGAAAATCGGCAATCAAGCGGACAAGATCTGTCTGGTTCCTGTGTCCTTTGCATTCGTCTACGCCGTCTAACAGTAAAACAATGACACCTAGAGGAGACTTCCGATGTAGCCGTCGCAGCGGATCGAAGATAAGATAACGCAGCTGCGTTTCAAGTGACTTTGTGAAGATAAGGGGATCTGATTCGATTTTGGGGACGACAATTTCCAAGAGATCAGGTAATTGTTGGATGAGTTGATACAGGAGGGTTGGAACGAGAGATTGGACAGTGTTTCGTCTAGAATCAGTGCGAAAGAAGAAGAAGCTGGCAATGGGGATGTTTCTTTCAAGACAGAGGGCCACGATAGAGCGAGCGATCGCAGATTTTCCTGCTCCCGCCGCGCCGTTCATCCACAACATCCATTGGATACGCGTCACAGTCTGCAAAATCCAGTCCATGATTTCGTTCTGGACCGCTTGGCGTGTGTTCGGATGACATTTTGGCGCATCGACCTCGTCGGCAGAGTCGAAAGCCGCGGTGGCTACGTGAGCTTGGAGATGGCTGAACCCGTCTGCAGTTATGTACATCCTTGTAAATTTTCTGTTCATTAAAATGACATTTAGTTAAATCGTACCTTTTCTGTCGCAGCAATTATGCACAGCTGGAGCGGCAGGTGGCGGTTGATTATGCTGGACAAAGGTTCCGTTATGAATATTGATATTCGTTCCTCGTTCGCCTTGAATCATCGCGTTGGTAGCAGGGAGATGATGTCTCTCCATAGCAAGGGGTCAGTGGAGAAATGCAAGAGGCGTCGTGGAGGTTAGGTCAACTCAAACCGCAGTATAAGTGGTGTCTAGATGCTATGTATGAGCATCGCCTCGCAGGCGCTGCCATTGCACTGCGTAACCGTTATAGGCATAAAAATAGATGTCCGATGTGCACTTTCCAGCCAAGCTGTGTCGCACAGCCAAGCGCGGCGATGATAGGTGCGTCTGTGATACTCTGCTGTACGCGACGGATCTGTGCGCAACTGATTCACTGAGAGATATCAATGGCACATTTACTTTAACCTTGCGCGTAAAGCTACGTAAGAGCGCGTCTACAGCGCCAGATGACAAGCGCGCGATGTGGAGGTCGTAGAGTTTTAGGATAATGCATGTGTCGTGGATGGTAATTACAATTCGATTTGGACGGGTCCATAGGGCGTCGGAGGCACAGCAGATGCCCAACCTTCGCGTTCAGGCCTCAGGCTGTGCCTCCCCTCCGCTCGCACGCTCTGCCTCGTGATTTTTCTACGACACCGCCCTCTGCGTGCGCGGACTGCCACCCGTCCACCGCATCCTGTGCGGTCTCACTATGTAGCACGGTCTGTGCACAGCCCATCGCCTCTCATCCTCCACGCTCCGCCCTCACTTCTTCCGGTAAGTACGTCGAAACGCGTGCTTGGCAACGTCGCGCACGCGCTGTGGCGGCCTCCCATGCGAAACGGTTCTTTCGTCGCCCCTACCTTGTGTCATGGCTCATTGACATTGATCATCGCCCACGCATGACCGACAAGCACCAGCTAGGATATTCAATACATTGCTCTGTGCGTTACGCTGCGCTTACTCTCTCCTTCCCCTTCTCTAGAGTCTGTAGTGGGCACGGATCGTATGAGTATCCTATCGCCGCTGACGCCCGCACCGTCCGAAGCCCGCTCATGATATCCACCACCAGCACAAGCCTCTCTCTTGAACATGTGAATATTCTCGCTCAGCACCGCTAGCGCACGCCCAGTCCCCAGTCAGGCCGCTCGAAGCAAGCCATATTTTCCGCGCCAACGTACATTCGTACAGCTTTATTCGCTTACTGTCGACGCTACCTTCTCCGCTCTCCCTTCTGCTAGTACTCGCCCTGCCGCCCGTTGAGCATGCATTGATGCGCATCCCTTGCCATACCGTGCGATGCGCGACGGCGTCTCCGGGCCGGATCCAGCCCGTCCCCGACCGACGCCGAAGGGTCCCTCGCCCCGTCGAACACGCAGTGTCCGCTGTATCAAAAAGTAGCGCGGCGCTCGCGTGCAAGCAGGGGTGGAATATATGTGCAAGAACAGAGGAATTTGAGTCAGAGAAAGCGCCAGGTGGCTATTAGCGAGAAGAAGCGCCGCTGCGAGCGATGGTTACAGGGCGTACTCGTCCTACCAGACGCGTTGAACGTTGCCAAAAACTCCCACCGCGAACGTTGCAGCTCCTCGATGCGCAGCTTAAAGCAGTCGCGCGTGGCGGTGTGGCTCATCGCCTCCGTTGTCAGTGGTCACTCGCGCTCTTTTTACGCACATATGCCCACCTGATGAATACCCCCCCAAGCTCCGAAATGTAATCCCTTCTTCTTTGGATCCATGATTGTGCGCGCGATTTTTGGAGCGTAACACGGCTGAGCGTATGAGCTGCAGCAATGTGTTTCTTTCCATGGACATCGGCCACGCGTGCGCATCCGCTATTCCTACTAACTATTTCATTCATGGCCGGGAGCTCAGAGCTGCCGCTCTGCACGTGTAGACACGGGACAGCCTGAGATACCGGGGGATATATTTTATTGGATTGCGATAACGGTTCTCTCAGGCTGCCTTCTCGCGCGTCGGCTGTGAGTACCAGTTTCATTTTATAAAATTTCGTAGTTTACTTCAGGGCTTCATTTTCACGCTGATATACTACCACACATATAGCAATCATCGCGCTCACTCTAAAATAAGTAACCATCGAATGTTATTTATTTGGCGATATAAATACGCAGACCCGGGTGAAGTGCAGTGCGACACAGCATTGATATGCCTGCTCGGATCCATGCTGCAGTTCCCGTCTTGTCAGCTACCGCTCGAGACATGGTCCATGGATCAACAACGTCCCTACGTCTTCGAACCCTCTCTGTCATGAGCGGCAGTGTTTCCGAAGCGCCTGGTGTCGGTACCGATGTAACTGAAGGTAATCAATTCGTCCAGCAAAATCACCCACAAAACGCACACAATTGCTATGAGCTTGTGCACGGTACGCCGCAGACGTTCCTGTCGTTGGAACTGGAATTGAAACAGAACGCACAGACGGCTTTAGGCATCTTCAGGCTCATGTAGCTACGAACGCATTTGATTCCGCACAACACGTCGACGCTCCGAAGTGTCATCCGCACACACGCACGGCCGTACTGAATGAAATCATGGACTGGATTATGCTAGCTGTGACAAGACTGCAATGGATTTTATGGCTTAAAGGAGCCGCGGGTGCTGGAAAATCAGCGATCGGACGATCGATTGTGGAACTTTGTCTTCAGCGGGAAATCCCTATTGCACGATTCTTCTTTTTCCGCACAGATCCTTCGCGAAATACTGTTGCGCCCGTAATTGCAACTCTTGTGCATCAAATTCTACAGTGTATTCCTGCCCTGACTGAAATCATTTTACCTATAATCCAATCAGACCCACTCATTTTCAACAAATCCCTCGAGACACAATTTGAATATCTGGTCTTCAAACCTCTTCGGCAGCTACATAATCGATCCTTGTATCAACAAACGCTCGTCCTATTATTCGACGGTCTCGACGAATGCCACAACGAAATGGACCAGGTATCTCTGATACGCATCCTTTCCAGCTTCGTCGGAACGACTGCTTATCCTGTCATGGTATTCTTCGCGAGTCGCGCCGAAAATCACATTTCTGTGCCATTTAAATCCCCGGGTATCTCTCAGATGGTATGGCCCTTGAATTTGGATCATCATTACTCACCAGACGATGATATTCGGCTCTTCCTTGTCGATTCTTTCCTCGCCATTAAAAACACGCATCCATTTGGGCATCTACTCGACAACAACTGGCCGTCGGAGTCAGAGGTAGAAGAAGTTGTCATCAAATCGTCGGGCCAGTTTGTGTATGTATTGAATGATGCGCAGTAATTTAGTGAATTAATGAATTATATTTCGTCTACTTTACGAGCCCTTTTATACCTAAGTACTATGTAGCTAGAATATTCTAAGTGGTACTACGTGCTCTGTAAATGACTTGGTGAAGAGTTGTGTGAGTAATGTAAGAATGGTGATATCTAATCTGATTACTAATGCAAACRGTATCATACGGTGAAATGGTAATGTCCAGCCATCGTCTTACTCAGCAGATTCCWACACTCCCCCATGGTTGGGCATTATCCCAATTTCATAGGTAAGATCTTCGTGTACAACCCTAGGTAGTCCCTTAGTGAATATATCCGCRAGATTGTCGTGTGTGGAAATATACACGAGATTGATTGTTCCGGCGCTAACGTGATCGCGTAAGAAATGCAGTGCGATGTCGAAGTGCTTCGTGCGTGCGTGAAATTCTGGGTGATGCGYGATTGCGATAGCCGCCTGGTTATCCGAAAATATAGTCGAGGTTGGGGGYTGTGGCATTCCGAGTTCCTGAAATARTGAGCGGTGCCACAAGACTTGTTTGGTTGCATGAGTAGCGGCAACATATTCYGCTTCAGCCGTTGATAATGCAATTGTCGGTTGCTTCTTTGAACTCCAAGCGACAGCGCCTCCTGCGAGCGTAACAACGTATCCGCTGACTGATTTTCGGTCCGCGTTTGATCCCCAATCGGCGTCGCAATAAATAGATAATTCACGCGTCCACTCTTGATCGAATCCGCCGTATGTGAGTGCGTAGTCGCGCGTGCCTTTAAGATATCGAAATATGCGCTTCAGCGCCGTCCAGTGTTTGGATTTTGGATGCGCTGTAAATTGCGCGAGCCTCTGAATTGCGTACATAATATCCGATCGAGTTCCCAACGCTGCGTAGAGTGCTGAGCCTATCATAGCCGCGTATGCGCTTGATCCTCGGGTATCCTCGCGCTCCCCCTGATTTTCTAATTCCTCCTCTTCGTCGTCGAGGTCCACATTGCCGTCAAGGGGTGTTGCGACTGGCTTTGCATTTTCGAGACCAAATTTCTTTAATAGGGAATTAATGTAATGTGTTTGCGAGAGCATGATGGTATTATTATTTTTGTCTCGCGAAATCTTGATCCCAAGTAACATTGATGGTTCTCCAAGACTCTTGATGTCAAACCGTGCTGTTAATTCCTTTTCTATGAGGTCTGCTTCGCCCGAATTTTCCGTGAAAGTGATAAGATCGTCCACCCACACGAGAACAATTGCGAATGATTTCCCAGTTCCTCGGGTATAGCAACAGTAGTCTGTTTTTAGTTGCGTGTATCCCAGATCCATCATAGCTGTGTTAAATTCGCGATTCCACGCGTTTCCGGCCTGTTTAAGTCCATAGAGTGCGCGTTGTAATTTACAAACGCGTGCGGTGCCGTCAGAAAATCCTGGGGGTTGCTTCATGTAAATCTCCTCGGATAGTTGGCCATTTAAATATGCACTCTTGACATCCATTTGTCGAATGTGCCAATTATTAATTGCTGCGAGCGCGAGCATTGTGCGCAGCGAATCAAATCGCATGACCGGCGCAAAAGTCGCGTCCTCGTCGTAGTCCGTACCCGGCTTCTGAGAGAATCCTTGCGCAACGAGCCGTGCCTTGTATTTTATAATGTTTCCGTGCTCGTCTTTCTTCCTGGTAAATACCCAGCGACATCCTACAGCTTCGCGTCCGTCAGGTAAGTCCTCTATCCTCCATGTTTCCATTTTCTCTAAGGATTTAAGCTCGTCGTTGATAGCCTCTCTCCACTGCGCTGCCTCGGCGCTTGCGAGTGCTTCTTCAACTGATTTAGGTAACCATTCGTCCCCTTCGCGTCCGGCCTTCGCCACGAATGCTGCATCATTGAAATCGATTTTAATRTCCGAATTTTCGAGGGAAATATTTGTTCTTTCGGAAGATTTCGCAGCTGATGATATAGTGGGTCGTGTAACGTCTATAGGACCTGGAGATGGCGATGGGGTGTACCGGAGTGAAGGTTTTCGAGCCTGTGGATTATTTATTTTCCTGTAATCGAGTATTTCTTCCCTAGGACGTAATTGCCTGGCTGGTGTTTCATCTGGTAATTT
>KN817568.1:231160-272623 GCA_000827495.1 Hypholoma sublateritium FD-334 SS-4
GCGCCAATAATGTGGATCATCTCGGCATCACTGATGCTGAGTTCTATTCTTGTCCGCGTCTTTGCGTCTCCGTCGAGCCACTTCGTAAGTGCCGTTCGCTCCTCTGCTGTCGGCTTCTCGGGGTCCACTGATCCTGGGTGTGTCGCATCCTTCGCGATATATTTTTCCAGTCCAAGGTCACGCAATACCGCAAGCATCCTTCGCTTCCACGGCATCCAATTGCTGGCCTTCAGTAATTCCATCCGGTAGGACCCTGACGTGTATTCGGTGCCTTCTGATGACATCGTGTAAGATTAAGCTGATGAGGGCGATGAGAGAGATAAGCAAGTGTAAATTCTGTTCGTAGTTATGACCTTGCGGGGCCCATAACCTATTGAATGATGCGCAGTAATTTAGTGAATTAATGAATTATATTTCGTCTACTTTACGAGCCCTTTTATACCTAAGTACTATGTAGCTAGAATATTCTAAGTGGTACTACGTGCTCTGTAAATGACTTGGTGAAGAGTTGTGTGAGTAATGTAAGAATGGTGATATCTAATCTGATTACTAATGCAAACGGTATCATACGGTGAAATGGTAATGTCCAGCCATCGTCTTACTCAGCAGATTCCAACAGTATGCATCGGTTGTAGCCAGATTTCTAACAACACCAGACCTCCACCCAGCACACCAGCTTGAGATCGTTCGAGGAATTCGTCCCAAAGGCAAACTTACTCCGTTCGCGCAGCTCGATGCTCTCTATCGACATATTCTCTCACGCGTGCGCAACGTCGACTTCACCCTCCTAGTATTAGCATGGATGCTATTCTCATCGCCGAAAATGCCCAGCATGTGCGCTGCGTGTCTACAGGTGGACGTAGCAGATGTACATATCAGTCTGGCTGCTTTGACATCTGTCGTCGACGTCGACGATGATACATTTCAATTCCTCCATGCCTCTCTACCCGACTTTCTTCTAGATCCAGAGCGAGCGCAGGCTTTCTACATTGACCCGATTACTTGGAACTGTCGGCTAGCAATTTTAGCTTATCAAGGAATGGCAAAGGAAGGTACGCACTCCACAATTTTTATATGGGTGTATTATATGAATTTTTGGCAGATGTTGGCCGTAATCAGGTTTTCATTGTGCACTATCTTGGTCAATTTGTTGAGAATTGCGACCGGCGTTGCAGTACCAAATTTAGAAATGCCGCCTTTCCAATCGATCCACGCCGTTCGAAAATCTCAAAATCCAACCAAGTTTACTTTGCCAGTCAGCTTTGTCGATATGTCAATGCCATACACGACTTGGTACGTACTGCAGCGTTATGCGTGGAGTCGGTGCTCTTCCTTATTTTTAACACTTTACACTTAGGACTTCGGTGATGGGCAAGGGGGCGAGCTCTACACCCGTCAATCTAACGCCATTCTACGCTACATTTCTCGGAAATTTCCTCGCAAGGAAAGCGAGAAGGAGTTAGAGAACGGTGCACACGACGACGTCGTCAATATCTTGAATTTCTTCAAGCAAGTAAAAGAATCCTATCGCGCTCGCTTCATATCCCGCTTGCCACGACTGGTCACCCATCCGAATCAAGGGAAAATACAAAGCGTACGAAATCACGTCGTTTCAGGGAATGTGTACGACAGGGAACGGCAGAAGGAATTTCTCTGTTCTTGTTTTAGATCCCGCCTTCCTCGCCCGGTCAAAGTCAGGACGTGAAATCTTTGCGTACCATTATATCATGGTGCATATTCCCACCCATGACACATATGATCCAGGGCATGAAGCCACTCTTTATCGAAGAATGACTGCTGCTTTTGCTTTCTCCTGTACCTCGTAGGCCCAAAGATACACTACTCATGCATTGCTAATTATTTATCACGCCTTGATTGTGCCTTGAGTCCAGATAATTATCATGAAAGCGACACATCTGTAAGTATCAACTTATGCATACTCAATTACTGTGAAAACCGAAAGGACAGACACATACGAGAAATTATATGGACATTATATTTTAAAAAGGAGACGGGACCTCGTCTATTAACAACGAAGTCTGGACGAAGCGAGGTTATCATATGGATAGATTCTCTTCCTCATGCTTACAAAATATAAGATCTCCAGCGATGTGTAGTACATCTCAAATACGCCCGTAGATGAGTATATTCCTGCCCAACTCGGTTAAAGGGGCCGTGGGGGATGCTTGGTAAGCACGCTTTGAACAGTGGTCGGACTCGGACGTCCATCCTACGAACTTCCTACGCTCAACCTACACTCATCGGGTAACCCCCACATTATGCTGCCGAACGGCCACGACTACCGACAATCTTTCTCTGCTACGAATTATCCCATGGAACTACTATGACATTCGGCGTATAGGGGCGTCGAGCACCGCTTTAGGTTCAGATATTTTTACCGAGGTATGTCATTAGCAGGGTATCTGCGGTCGCCATTCGACGGCTCATTTCGGTATCTAGCAGACAGGAAGGCGTCGGACATCGTAACTCTGCGCCGATGCACAGCCAAACGCGGCTTCTGCGCTGGGACTCCTTGGTACGTGCGTGTTCTATCACTTGACTGCCGGTGATTGACAATAGCTACAACGGTTGCTTCCTGGCTCCGTCAGGCACGTGGGGTGGAGATAAAATCCGAGCTGCTCAGACGGCGAACGGAGGCGGAGTAAACTATGAAGACCTTTAAAGCCCTCCTACTGTAGCGACGACCCTCTGCATCCTCGACACCGGGAACCACTGCTGGGATGGCAGTGATAGCGCCGCCCACCCTCCCGTCTGAACTCATCGAGGCCATCATCGAACAGGTCGGTGCGAAGGACGATATCACCACTCTCAAGCAGTGCGCGCTCGTCTCGAAGGACTTCGTGCACGACGCACAGAAGGTCCTCTTCCGCACGATCGACCTCGACCGCCGCCTGCCGCGCAAGAAGTATTATATACCAGCGCTTCCACCGCCTGCTCAGCGCCAGGCCACCACACATCGGCGACTGCGTGCGCGAGCTGCGCCTCGGCGACGGCGGCGGGAGGACTGCGGCACGGACGAGTCGTGGATCACGACGACGGCGGGGACGACGACGGGCCCCGCGACGCGGCAGCTGCGCCCGCGCGTCGGGGCCTTCTCGCTGAGCTTCAACGCGCAGCTGACGTCGTAAGCGCCTCCTCCCCGCGGCGCTGCGCTGCGCCGCGCACGCTTCCGACGGCCGGCGCTGCAGCGCATCGCGTCGCGCGCGAGTGCATCACGCGCTTCGCGCCGCAGCCGCTGATGGCGCCCGGGCAGGCAGGCAGGTGCGCGCGCTGCGCGTGGCGTGCGTCGAGGTGGACGCGCGCGGGGCGGGGGGGGTCGACGCGGTGGAGGATGCGCTTGGAGGTCCTGTTCTTGCGGGACGGCGCCGGCGACGAGCGGGGTCGTCGCGGGCGCTGGCGCCGGCGCTCAGGCGGCTCGCGCTGGCGCCGGCGTTTGAAGTGGGTTTGCGGACGCGGCGGGTGGGCTGATCACGCGCAGCGGGGAGGATCTGGAGACGCTCGAGTGGCTGCCGGCGGTTCGTTTCTGTGCGTATTTCCGATTGGCCTGCGTCTCACGCTGTGTCGCGCTTTCGTTCTCCTATCAACAACCCCCCGCTTCTTATTCGCTGCCTTCTGATGGCCTCGGCGCGCTATTCCTACACCTAGGCCTCACCCCTTAACGCTGCCGTTATCTTTCCAGAACAAACACTAATACGGCGACTGCCTCATCGGGCACGATCAACCGCGCGCGCCTCCAGCAGCCGCGCACCCCCGGTTCTCAGTCCGCTCCCGCAAGGCGCACGCGCACGGGCCGTTCCCGAGGTCCTCCTCCGCCTGCTCGACGCGCTCGCCGGCGTGCGCCGCGCCGCGCCGCGCCGCCCCGTCACACACATCGCGATCAAGAGGGATCGGCGCGGTGCGGCGCCCGCCCGCTCGACGCGATGCTCGTGGAGCTGCGGGTGCGGATGTGCAGCACGACGACCCAGACGACGGGCGCGGGGGCGCGCGCGTGCTTTGTGTGGGGGCGTTCCGGGACGTGCTGCCGCTGCTTGAGTGCCGCGGGGGGACGCGGATCGTGCGCGAGACGCGCATGGATCTGCGGGTGTGGTAAGGAAGGAGTAGGCGGGCGGGATGGTGCTGTTCTGCAGCTGTATTTTTGGGGACTGTTTTGTTTGTGTATTGCTTTCTGCGCTTGTGCCCTTTATTGATAATTTGTGATCATGAATTATGTTCCACTGAGGGATGAGATATGAAAAGCTCCTACTGTAAATTATGTTTTGCAGTCTTCTGTAGGCTCAAACAGATGTCATAGTGCTACAAACAAAGCGAAGGGAACCAGGATATGTGAAGGAAAAAAGCTCATCATGAGAATTTACCGTGTTAGAGAATGCGCGAAGCAGTGCGTCGAAGACGCGCCCCGTGCTCGCAAGGAGTTTAGGAATATCAGGGTATATTCCCAAGTGCATCCCGCTCGCTGTATAGATGTTGAACATGTACTGGACGCCAGTTACAGTGTACTTGCCCCAGAGCCTGATTTATCGAGGATTAGTTACTGCGATGACGTAGGAGTGATGGATCAATCAGCGATATTGAACCCAAACTCGCTTATCTCAGCGCGACAGGCAGATGAAAGTGCGTTGGCGAATGGGCTCGTAGAGACGCCGGGAAATACTCCTCTGGGCTCAGGAGATACGCAGCCGAAGAAATAGACGAGCCGGGTATTATGAGCGACGACGCCAAGCTGAGCAAAGAAGCAGACCGGAAGCCGGATAGATCTGACGAAGAGGCCCGCGCCGACGAGCGCCTGTCGCTTGTCGTCGTTGTGCGCAGTGGTGTGGGTTCCGCAGCCGCCAAGGTGAGAGGGACGGGCGTAGTACTAGCGGGATCCGCGCGTGACTTGGCGTAAGCCAATGAGAAGGCAGATCAAACAAGGCAGGCGTGTCTTGCGTCCGTCCTCCGTCGTCGACATGCCGCTTGCACGCCACACGGCGACCACCGCCTTGGTCGTCGCTGCATCGCGTGCTCCTACACTGGGATACGGCCCCGTCTCTCTCAAGCGCACGGTGCGCGCAGTGCTTCCACTGACCCCGCGCACCGCGCGCCGCTCTCACTTCCAGCTCCACACCATTGAAGCGTATCTGCCCAAGCGTCCCCCGCTGGCGTCGACCGCCCTCAACTGACCGCGCTATGCGCGTCCTCTACGACGCCCCCCTCCGCCGCCGCCGCCTCCCCCCCACCCTCGATCGCGTTCCCCCCGCCCTCCTCCCGCGCGAACGTACTCGGCTCGCACGCCGCCGCAGTCGTCCTGCACGCCCGCCGGCGCTGCTGCACTGCCTGCGCCCGACCCCACGCCTATGACGAACGACGAGAAAGGCGTCCTCCTGCTCGTGCACGGTGCCCTCGCCCCCCTCTCTTATACCTCCTTCGCTTCCGCTATTCGCTGCACCTCGCCTGCCTGGACGCCCAGGGCCCCCCCAAACCCCGCGCGCCCCCATCGCCTGCCCGCAGCACACTCCCCTCCCGGCGCCGAGCGGCATGTCCCTCTGTCCCCCCCCCCCTTTCCCACCCGCATGTGCGCCGCTTCGCGGGAGGGCACCGCGCGCCACGATCACCTGCGAGCTGCTGCATCTCCCTCAATCCGCGCCGCGCTCCCGCATGGCTCGCCCGCAGCGCACTCCCCTCCCGACGCCGCGCGGCACGCCCGTCCGTCCCGCGCCCCCGCGGCCCACTCCCCACCGCACCCCACACGTCCCGCGCGCTCCTCTTCCCATATACCGCATGCCGACGAGCGTGTGTCCGTGCTCCTCTGGCCCCGCGCAGGCGTGGTGTGATCGCCGCGTCGTCCCTTCACCGCCGCAGAATTCCTGTTCTGCGTGACCACCTCGCACGCGCGGTGCGGGTGCGCGTCCCGTGTGCGCAGAAGGCGACGCCCACCGCTCTCCTCGCGGCGTGCGCACACCGCGCTTGATGCGCGCGGCAAAGTATCCCGCGCCGCCTTGGACCCACGACGCCATGCGCAACGCCGCGCCGCGCGACGCCCGCGGCCGTGCGGCGCGCGGGACGGAAAGTCACCGGTCGTCGTCGGCATCGGGGCAGCGATGCAGGGCGCGCAGATGGGCAACGCGGCGCCGCACTGTTGTTTAGTCGCCGCCGTTCGGGCAGATGATCAGCGCCGCCGCGCGCCGGCCGATGTTGTCCGCCGCCTCCTTGGAACCAGGACACCATGCGGGCGGGCAGCGTCCCGCCGCCGCCGCGATGCGCGCCGCAAGCAGCTATGCGGCGGGAAGAGGGCGGCGCAGGTCCCGTCGCTCGCGCGCGCGTGTTCGTGTTCGTCCGTGTGCCTGCGCGGACGGCGATTGTGATCAGCGCAGGCTCGCGCGTCGTCGTCGATGCGCTTCCGGGACGCGCGCGCGCACTGCGTCGTGCGCAGCGCGCCTCGGAACGCCCCCGCCTGAAGCGCAGCGCCGACGCGCGCCGCGCGCCCGGCTCCGACGCCGCGGTGCGTGTCGCCGTTCGATACGCGGGCCCGGCGCGGCGTCCAGCGTCCGTGCGGTGCGGTGCGGTGCGGTGCGCGCAAATGAGCGCCGCGTGTTCGCCCGTAGCTCTCCGATTTTCATGTCCTTTCTATGTGAGCAATTTAGACGTGCTAAGTTCGTCCTGCATACCGCATATGCAACACCAGTAGACTGGAAAAAGGTGCGCCCCCGCCGTGTGCGTCGCTGCGCATAAGTGTACGCGCCGACCTGGCTATCCACCCATCCGTCTTCAAGCTCGTCGATATATGCTTCGAATTATGCGCGCTCAAGTGCTAAAGCTAAAGCGCTAACGGTCTAACCCGTGCACGCTCCGGCCCCAGCGCAGCCCGATACCGACCTTTCCTCTGCATTCGAAAGCTCTGTCATTACGCACAAAGATCGCGCGGCGGCCTTGTGCCTCCGCTCCTCCCGCACGGGCCGTACGGGGCCGCCGTCCCGCTCCCCCGAAGGAGGCGCGCTGGGCTTTCCCGCTACCAGTACGCGGCGGGCGGGCGTAGTGGAGCGCCTCTCTCTCTCTCTTCCAGCTTCGAGCGCTCACATTTGTATGCAAAACGATGCGCTTGCGTCACGCGCGCATGCGCGGGCCTGCGTTCGTCGGCAAAGCCTTGGTGTTCTGCCTTTATTCGAGATTTCGCCTACCGCTACGTCTAAGCTGCTTCATACGCTCGCGCGCTGCGACCGCGTAGAAAGCCGTCTATTAATTCTTGGTCCCTTTGTCTTCATCATGCGCGCAGAGGGGCAGCGGCGGAGCTGTGGGACGCCGTCTCGCACGCGCTCCGCTGCGCGTGGGACGTTCCCATGCACCGTGTTCGTGTGGTTGAACAGACAGCACGCATTCGTACCGTCGACGAGCGTCAAAGCGCACGAGTTCTGCTCATGTAATTAATTCAGGTGAGTCGGACGGGAAGGAGGAGGAGGAGAACGTCGCGAAGACGCGTCAAATATGGTTCAGTGACAGCGCATTAGCCGCGCGCTGCCTCCGTTGCACCCGGTTGTCGTCTTTACGCTATCACGCGTGCTATGTCCGTGGGGTGCGTATTAGTAGTGTCATGCTTTGCGTTTCCACACGATACGGTAGCTCTTTTTTCTTCATGTAGATATGCAAAGCACGTAATGCATATCCATAAAAAGTCCGTCGCACGAAGCAATTGAAAGACTTATAAGCACTCGAGGATAGGAAATTAACCAAAGCGGCACGACGAATCTTTAGACTTAGATGTAAAGCCAAGCGCTTTAATCTTCGAGTACAATACTTCCTTTGTGAGGTTTATTCTATTTTATTTGGCGTTTATACTCTACGCTGGCCCACCATATGGTGGCGTAAAACTTCTTTATGAGGTTATTTGCAGGCCTGAGCGTGGTTTCCAGATTTGGGCCAAAGATACTGAAGTGACAGGCCGCAAACTGTAGTGGCATAAAACGCCACGACAAAGTATTTCTGGCCAATCCTGAGGTTAACTCATCCAAGCGCGGCCCAAAATTAATGCCACATCGTCTATAAAGCTCAAACTAATTTGTGGTGTTCTGATTATTCCCTCAAAAATGACCACCATAAAAAGCCTCCCAGTCGAGCTTCTAGAAGAGATTTTTCAGTGTGCATATGGCAAGTTCATCAATCCCTCAAATCATTCAAAGAAACCACTCCGCAGAAATGACAAACTTCCCAGTCCCGGTCGCCACTCATTCCCATACAACGTCGCTTCTGCTTCCAGCCAATGGTTGGATATTCTCAAGTCGAGCCCGCGGTACTGGAACCGGATTATCATTGACCTTGCAGCGGACCCAGCGCCGTTCCTAGATGTATTCTCGATCTCTCAGCGCAGCCAAAATAGCGACAAGTGTCTAGACGTTATTATATTCTCCAGCTTGAAGAACAGACCACATGAAAGGGACACCTTCACTGCTACCGGTGTAGAGTATCGTCGGGCCCGCACAGTGTTCGAAAATCTCGCACCCTACATTCCGCGGTGCAGGAGCATTATGTTTGATCTGGTCTACGAATCCTCCCTACCGTCTGCGGCTGTGATTTTATCCACCCAGACTGGCGCCTTGCGTGCACTATGCCTCACATGCGAAATCGACAATATCGACTTCGGCCTACCCAGAATCACCCCGGCGACAAATGGTCCACTGGGTCATTCACTTCAGTCTCTGCAGACATTATCCCTGACGGGCTTCGGATTCATGGAGCTGCATCATTCAGGCGGTGGTTTGTCCAGGCTCCTCTCTGCGGGTGCTAGACTCCATTTATCTATCCATCATTTCCATTTCGTCAACTCAGGCCCCGATATAAGTAGGTCGTTCGTTGTATTTGCAGCCGCTCTCCAGGAGCTCGACACCTGCGCTCTCGAACTTTCCCTCGCCAACCTATGCATGATCGATGCTGCGCCGCCGCTGCGCCGAACGGCGCTCGCATTCCAGCACCTCCATAAACTCACATTCGACGCTGTTACAGCCGATTTTATTACAGCCTTCCTCGGTCCACACGTCATCTTTCCCGGCGGGTCCGTTACAGCCATCGCCTTCAGCCGGTGCGTCATACCGCGCTTGCGGGACGACCTCAACCTCAACTGGTCCACCGGCCCGCTCACCCTCCAGCTCGTGGACATTCCACTCTCAGCATCTGTGGCGGGAAACACGAGCCTTTATAATGCGCTCGAAGTGCTGAACGCCGACGACATTCTCCTGGCTGGCTGCGCGGGCACTACCGACGCGCTGCTGCGTTGGTTCGGCGGCGAAGCGGGAGCTGCGCCCTACTCGCCCGCGCTTGCGTGGCTCGAGGTGCGCGATTGTTTGGGGTTCACGTCCGCAGGAATACGAGCGTTGGTTGAGGACCGGCGTGCGCGGAACGCGTCGGGCGAGCGGGTTGATGATGAGTGCGTCGCGTCGCTAGCGAGCGTGTGTGTTTCGGGCCAGAGCCCGGGGGTCGATGCGGCGGACTTGGCATATTTCGCTGCCGACGACGTTGTACAGTGGAAAATGGTGGAAGACTGAGCCTGTTGACGTCAGTATCTCCTCGAGGGACAATTCGAGACACTTCAAAGATATAATAAAATTTGATTAAGATAAAATTTATACCAGATCTAATTATAATGATGTACACCGTGCGATTCCACCAACCTAAACATGTATACTTATCAGATATTTACTTGTTATTCAAGTGTTCCGGTTGTATTTTAACGGTAACTTGCATACAAGATCTGCAAATGAAGCCGCATACCGTCACCCATGAACTCGCCGATGACATCATCTATAAGTCTGAATCGCGTATGTTCTCCACTACGCAACAACGCAGAGACTGTTTCGCTCATGCTTTATTTCCCCAGTGTCAGTCCCACCATTCTGTCGCAAAACCTTGGATTCAATCAACATCAATTGAAATTGGTGAGGTGTCGCGTCCTTACTCCTTTCTTTGACCGTGCTTCCAAGGCCTTGATTTTGCTCTCACGCTCTGCTTTGGCATGCGTATAGCGACGTTTTCTCTCTGTCCTAGCCTGTCTGAGAATACAACGTGTATATGTAAAATGCGTATAAAACGTATTTCAGATATGAAGTCGTCATACCTATTTACACTGTGAAACGGTAAAGATTTCAAGAAGGATGATAGTGCCACTTTGATTCGCAATGCGTTCCAAGACGTTGAATTGTCAACACGTTGGGAAGCTGGATGGTTGTTTTTCTCTTTGTTTTTGCGGCGGCGCTTTGCCTCAGGCTCGGTAATGTTCGCGCGACCACCGCCAGGCGGCAGTGTTCTCAGGCAGCTGTGATCTTCAGGAAATCGATGGTTTACGCAGAAATTCCTCCCGCAGGACTAGGAGCGCTCATAGTAGCAGAGTAATTTTGAGAGCGACGAAGATACACGACTTACAATACAGGTTATAAGAACGAATAAAACCTTTCTGCATCGCACACGAGAACAAATGGGTCTCGTTCTTGCCCTCACCGCTCCGGTCATGTACGAACATTCTTTCTCAATATGCCTATCCATCCGAACGTCAGGGTCATCCCCTGGGCGTACAGAAACGGGTAGGCTGCACAGAGGACCTAGAAATAGTACGAGATGTGAGATACACCATTGATTCTGTGCATGGGCGTACAACTGGGTGCAACTCTGTCATGCGTCCGCGCGTCATATTTCTTGCAGTGGTGAGCTGCAACTCGGAAATGATCTTGACAAAACGATTCATTGCAATGTTCGCACTTTAAAGGAAGGAAGTCGACGAGAAAGCATTCATGGTAGGTACATTCCTTTCCCACTAAGAGGAGGGGTGTATCGCGCTCTTGCCATGTAGTAGGTGATGACGGGGATGGGGGCATAAATACAATAGAAGTGGGATGTTAACGAATGGACTATCCATTTATAACGAGTAAATCCACGCGTGCCAAGGATCGGCGTATTCGTGGAAAAGCTGATAAAAGTTCTGATCACCATCTCATCAACGACTTGAATAAACATTCGAAGGGAGAAATGCAGGCGCACAAGTCATGCAGAAATCACTTCTGTAAAAATTCTACTCTCCAGAGAAACATTCCACGAGAGACATGCCTTGACCAGAACGACGACGAAAACCTGCTGTACTTACATCCACACCCGTCGTAGATAACACCCAAATAGCACCAGTTGACGGATCATGACGGGGATGCTGTGCAGTGTGTATTGCTTACGTCAAACCTGATGCATTACATAATGAGACACCTGATGCAAATTCAAAATTCGCTCGAGCGACGAGTCGGTCCTAAGATGAGTCTGATTTCATAAGATACACAATACGTTTAAAGCTTTTATATCTTCAGCAGATATTGAGTATCAGTCCAGAATCGGTCCAGCAGGACAAGATCGTTTCGGAGCACACCTTGCTACCCGGAGATTATCCGAGGTGGGCTATTTTTAGGTGGGCTTTTACAACGCCGCATGATCTCTCTCATCCTCTCGGCTAAAGCGATAAAAGATGTATATCGATTAAACCTGATTGTAGATATTCTGAAGTAAAACATTCCATTGCATTCACGAGTACTAGACTTCAGAGTACGCTTGTTCAGCGTTACAGCTATCGAAAAAATTAACCCTGCCTCGAAGGGCATGGTCGAGTTCGAACAAGCCCGTTTGGATAGAATACAACTCTTACGAGACATGTATTTTATCATGAAATGTGAGTAATGTTTTATATAGTGCGAACATGGACTTGACATGGACGCAATGTGGTTAATTCCCACGCGTGATGCCGCCCGTCGGCAAGGGGTACGATAAGCGCCGTTCAGGATGTCCAACCTGGGCGTTGATCTCTGCGGTGTAGGTTAGTCCCTGAAGGTGCAGGAACAACGTACCTTTTACTATCTGTCTTGTAAACTGATGCAGAAGTTCAAACTACGAATACTCACTGCGAATTCTCGAGAAGCGAAGTGTCGCCACCTGTGTCCGCGCTGAATACCAAGTAGTCTGTGAGATATCGGTACAGCTATGAGCATGTAACATTCTACCAAATTATTTACCCAATTGAGACGATCTGAGCTCTGCTATAACTCTGAAAGTAAAGAGATCGCCGTGTGTAAATGTGTCGCAGTTATCGTATACCATTCCGTCGGCTGTCTTACCGTGCATGGACGATTGCAAGGCGATGGCAGAAATGGACGGCGTATGGAGCAATTGGGGAGTGAAAAAAAAACCTGACAGTGACACCTAGGTGTTCTCTTCAGATGGACTAGTGTCGAATCATCGAAAAAAGGAAGCATGAGCTATATATATTGCCCAAACTCTGACTATCAGATACAGGGAGGCATACGGAGAGGCACAAGGCCCTCAACGGATCAGAACGATGCTCCACCTTCAGTTTGACACACGTAGGCCCCGCATGTCTGCTTGTGACAGCCGTGTTATTTCCTGGTACTAGTTGGCGCCGGGCTGAAAAGATTAAACGAGATATTCCTCCCTCAGCACAGCCGTTATTCGGGTCGGCGTCCTCCATGGCGCTGAAAGCCACAGGCTTAGGCTATATATTTAAGTCTCGACGCACTGCATTGCGGTCCTTCGCAGTCTCGACCCGGCCCCGCCTTGTGAGATAACGGAAATTTTCTGAGCGCTACGTGCGCGACATGGAGCTGCGACAGCGCTTCCCTAGGATCTCTGCATTTCGCGGTCCGTTGTTTCCGCGCGTATTGGACACTGGACGCCCTCTTTCTTCTGAGCGAACAGGGCGAACACAGGGCGAACAGCGCGATAAATAAAGGAGCCGAAAGACGCAGACGAGAGAGGTGGAAATATCAGTGAGTCTAGATGCAGTCTTTGTTGTTTGCAAATTCCGCGAAGAATGCTGCGCTGGTGCCGTTTTGCTTATCTCCGCGCAACGAGCTTCTACCCATGCTGACAGATTGCAAGGATTGAAAGCAGAACGGATTTATATTCGATTTTTTATTAGACTGAATGCCATGTTTTTCGTCGAAACGGCCTCTTCGCACTGGATATACGCAGACGCATCATCAGAGAAACGGCCGGAGTTAACTGCTTAACAGCGCGGCTGGACACCTGGAATAATACGAAATGCCGGAGAGCAAAAGAACATTGATTTCGCATTCCAAATCAACAAGAAGTATTCAAAAAATGGTGTTTTATTTCTGGTACCGAGTCTGAGCTTTGATACGCACTCCGTACAGCCATTTTTTTCGCCAAAATGCACTGGCGAGGCAGACGGCCATTTCTACCGAATAGCGCAGGATCGCGCAAGATACTTCGATCAACTTGAACGGCTATGGGATCTGGACAGTTAGAACTGTTGATCTCCTGCTCGACATCTGCTGTGCTGTTTATTATGTTCGCATTGTATGCACGCAGGGGACTGATTTAGACATAATCTTCCAGGCATCTTCGCACTGTCTGCCGTGCGCAGCTCGCACGGATATTCTGAGAATCTGGGAATATAGCGCAAGATCCTACGTTTGCCACGTTCTGGTCGAAGGACCTGCCTCTGATCCGGGGTGCCAACAAGAACAAGGCGCTTCTTTGCTGGGAAGCGAGCAGCGAGTGACACACGAGCCGCTGATGCCCTTGAGAATTGGGCATTCCATGGCCATTACTGATCTCCGAATCACACAAAGGGCCATGAACGGTGTGCTTATTGTGCACATATACGTAGCGAGCTTTGTTAGTCGAGGATGTCCAGGATAAACGGTGGGTCTGTTCGCACAGTACCATACATTCTGGCTGCCGCGCCGTGCGGTGCGAGATATTACATCTTCCAAGTGATAGAAAGTGTATACTATTGATGATGATCTGAGCGWGCCCGTGAGTCACTGCAGGCGAGGACGCTCAGACAGGCATCTTCGAAGGTGATGCARCGTCCCGCATCTCCTTCGCGCGATGGATGGCGCGTTATGGGCCGCGATTCCCATACCCATGGGCCATGTGTTCGAAGCTGATGATCGCCTGTCCAACAGTGTCACTGCCGGAGGTCGCCTGTTTATTGCGCCTGGGACGCGCGGAATCCGAGCGACAATCCCGCACCGCGCATAAATAGCGCGCTGGGGTTGCACGCTGGGGTAGGTTGGTCAGCACGCGTGCGGATGCGCGTGATGTGGGGATCTCGAGCACCCAAGTTATGTCAGACGTCGGCCTGTCTGCACGTCCGATGCGCTGACACGCGTCCGGTGCCACGAAATGATTGGATTGGACGCGATCAGGCGTCGTGCCCATTCCTCAAGCCAGGGCGCGCCCCCGTCGTCCGCCTTGTCGTCCGCCCGGCGAGGCCGCAGCGCGCGCCGTGATACGCATTTTGAGTTCTCGTGGGGCAGCGATGCATGTCGTGTGTTGTCCCGCGAAGCTTCTTCGCAGCTTCCGTTGGCAGATGGAAGCAGGAAGCAGGATAATCATCGCATTTAGCGAGCTGTTGATGGGAGAACATACACATAATTGTAATCTATTTAGCCAGCAGCATACCGGCGCAGCGGCGCCGCCCTGCGTCGGCGCGCGGCGCGCTCCTGCGAGCTCCTCTTCAGGCAACGCGTCGTGCGTCTGCGACCTCGCGCAGCGGCGTGCGCACGCGCTCGGTACAGCGACGCACTGGGCGCGGAACGGGCGCGGCGGGCGTATTTACTGCGGGCACGGCTATTTCAGGCGGGGGTAATAAGCGTGGGTGCGCTGACACCTGATTGCGGGCTGGCAGAGGCTGGCAGATTATAGATTAATGAAAACGATGCCCTGATCTGGCCGTGTCCGGGAGGGTGCCTGCGCGGGCGTGGCGCGGTGCGCGGGAGCGTGGGCGCGCGGGGTGGCCTTGTTCTGTTCTCGAGAGGGATGTGCGGGACGTCGGACGGCACGCGCGGTGCGTGTATGCGTACGCGCACGGCGCGGTTGGGCCTGTGTGTGCATCTAGGGCGGGCGGCTGGGTGAGCGTCGTGCGCGGCGGTGAGTGGTGTCATCTCCTTTCGCTGCCGTACGCGTCCGGCGATATACGCAGAGCGAGGCTGAATCAAACGTTCCAAGAATAATATACGCTGGCGGCTGCCTATTCCGTCTGTAATTCACGATTGCGCACGTAAAGCCCTCTTCGCGTCTGGCGTCGCATACAAACACAACACATAAGTAGCTTGCGGCGCAGCTGTAGGTAATGCAGAATATTCAGCAGATGGACGAGCGCGGCGCCTCCTCACCGCTGCTCCGACGCTGGTACCCGAGTACTCGAATTAGCCTCGGCTGCATTGTGTATATGGGAACGCCGTCGAGCGAGCGATGGGTGTACCAAGTCGACGGGCTACCAAGTGCACGGGCAGCACGAGGCGCATCAGCTGGGGACGCAGACACGGATACGTCGCGCGTAGATGTGTAATCGCAGTCACGTTCAACGGCACGCAAAAATATATACGCGTACGCGCAGCTGCTCGCCGACGGAGCCCGACGCGCGAATTGACACGGATATGGTCACGGCGAGCAGTAGACCGCGAACATATATCATACATATGGGCTGCTCCAGCACTGGATTGTGGGGCCAGATAGGGCCAGATGAAGCGAGCAGCAGACGCGCGGGGCGCCTATTCATTCAGAACGCGTGGTGTTGCGTGGGGTGGTATGCTCGAGCGGCGACCGCGGCGGCACCGCGGTGTGGCGTGGGCCGCGGAGGCGCGTTGCTGTGGACTCTGTAGGCGTGCTGATGGTGTCGAGGCGGCGCACGACGCGCCGACGCCAGCCAGCCCCGGGTGCGTGCTCATGCTCGTGTTCGACTGTCGAGCCGGCGCCGGCGCCGGGCGGGTGGGCTTGCTTTGTGCCGAAGGGGGAAGGCGGTGGCGCGGGTGTGGGCCGCGCATGGCGAGTTGTCGGGGTGTGGAGTGGGATGCGTGTGTTTTTGGAAGAAGGGCTTTGTGTTAGATTTGGCGAGGGCGCTGGACGACGGAGAGGGAAGACGGGATGATGTGATTGACACGAACGGGATGGGTGGATGGGCCGAGAGCGAACTTCGTCGGCGTTCGGCATATTGAAAATGAGGCTGAAACGCTGAGCATTGAGCAGGATGCCGCTGCCGCTGCCTATCGGCGCGGGTGTGATTGTGATTGTGCATTTAACGCACCTCTTATTCGCCTCGGCTGCGCTGGGGCGTGTTTCGGTATAGAGAACAAGCGCGGGGTCTTTCCGCCTCGGGCGAGCAGTGGGGCGATGGAGCAGAGCTTGGATAGCGAGGACAAGACTGGGTAGACGGAAGGAGCGACGAGGAAGGGAGCCCGCCGCGTATATGACGCCGGGGGCCTGAACGCCATGCGACACGACGACGCCAGGGCCCGCTAGGCGTCGCAGGCCCGTACGCGCCCCAGAACGAGATCGCCCGGGCGTGCCTTCGTCCTCGGTGCCTCCGCATCCCAATACGGCACTTTCCCAACACGGCGCGTGCCTTGTGCTGGATTAGGGCCGCGCGCCCCGCCGCTCGGCCTAATGCGGCTGCTAGGGCGGGCGGGCGGGCGGGCGCTCGGGCGCCCGCGAGGGGCAGGCAGGGCAGGCGCACCGCCACCCAGGGGGATCAGGCGGCTTGGCGGGGTTTGGACGCACTGCCCGTTTTTCGACGAAACTTAGGCTGACGTGCGTGTCGGTCGGAGGCGCGGCAGGCGCTGGGGTGTCGTGTGGCGTGGTGCGGGACCGCGCGCAGGTGTGGAGCATCTTTTCGTGTGCTGTGCCGTCCGTGCGATGGCGATGTGCGCTGGGGCGCGTGCGCTGCGAGATAGCGGGGCCGGCATGGGCGCGCCAATCCGGGCCCGTGATGGGGCCTGGCGGGCTAATTTTGCGTATATTGATTTTTGATTGATACAATAAGTATGTAAGCGCGTACGTAGGCGGGTATGTAGGGGCGGGGGAGCGTGCATGGATGGGTATCAGGCGCGAGGAGAGTGCGATTTGCGCGCACAGCAATGTGCAGATCAAGCAAAGGCTATCATGAATGGCTGCTGTCGGAATGCAGCGGGGGCGGGCGATGCACGGAGTGTTTCCGGGTTGGGTAAAATTTCGCATCCCGGTATGGATATATGTACGGAGGCGGCGATAAGGAGCGGGTCTGGATCATCGAGGGTGTCAATCCTGAGGGAGCGGGAGAGCGCCTGCCCGGCGGCCGGGGCCGTCTGATAAATGAAATTAGGCGTGCGGGTGCAGTAGACGGTGGGAGTCTGGGATTCAGGCGGTTGAGACTCCGCCGAGACCCTGGCGAGATCCGATCAGGGATTGTGGATGTGCAAGGCACCCCCCTTATATGAGAACGGTCGCCCGTTTTTTGCTCATGGACCACGACCAGTCCCCTGATCACTCTCCCCCTGATCACGCACGACGCGCTCCCGACGAAATGGCGACCATGGTTGCTCACGGCGCCGTCCCCAACATGCCCGGGCCCCAGTCCCTCTCCAAGCGCTACAGGCCCGCGCCAGCGAAGACCTTCCAGTGTCGCGGCTACGGCGACTGTCGCATGGTCTTCTCGCGCAGCGAACACCTCGCCCGCCACATTCGGTACGTCGAATCTGTGCAACACCGCGCATATACTCACCCCGCCCAGAAAACACACCGGCGAGCGCCCCTTTTCGTGTCACTGCGGAAAGCAGTTTTCGCGCCTCGACAACCTGCGCCAGCACGCACAGACCGTGCATGCCGACAAGCAGGAGCAGAACGAGCGCATGATGCGCGACCTCACCTCCCTCCACGCCACCATGGCCGCCGCCAACAAGGTCGGCTCCGCCCGTGCCCCGCGTCGCCCGCCCACACTGTCCAACATCCCCACCGAGCCCGTGCAGAGCGAGCCCTCGCCCAACGACACGCTCAATCTCATCAAGCAGGAAGAGGGCAGCCGCGGCTTCGAGCAGGAGGCCATGTACGACCACTCGCCCGGCTGGGGACACGAGATGGAAATGCAGCAACATCAACAACAAGATGCCCGGCGCCCGTCCGGGCAACATTCGTTTCGGGGCGATCCCAGCCAGTCCTTTCTTGCCCCCCAGTCCTCCTTTCGCCCCCAATACTACGACGGACGCCCCGGGTCTTCCTCATCACGCCCTCCTACAGGCCAGTCGCTTCCTCCCCTCGCAGCTGTCGTCTCCGCTTCCCTCCCCTCACCACCCGGCGGCCCTCCATCAGCCTCCTCTTCTGCATTTCCCTTTCCCGGCTCACTTGCCCTCCGCCGTCCCGGCACCGCATCTCGTCCCGGAACTGCCCCATCAGGCGGCGGTGGCGCCGCCTCTGCCGCTTTTTTCAACGACGGGCCCCCCGGCTCATCATCTGGAAAGTTCGGGGGATATTCAAACCTGGGACTGGGCGGCGGCAGCAGCAGCCTCCTACACGCAGGATTCGGCTCCTCTAGCGGCCGCGGCGCCTCCTCCTCTGGCCTATTCTCCTACATGGCAGGATACGATACCGCACCCGCCACTGGCGGCGGCTCCCCCACCGGCGCAGCCGAGCCCTCGCCATTTTTCTTCCAGCCACCCGCCCTCGAGCAGCAGCAGCAGCAGCCGTCCGCGCCGTCGCCCCCCGCCGCTAATCCTCGCAAGCGCGCATTCGGCGCCCCTGATGGGCCCTTCGAGCACAATGCCCCCGCCGGCCGCGAGCCCGCACTACCCGCCGCCAATGCACTCGGCGGGCTTGGACTGGGCCTCGCAATGGGCTTCGGCGCCCCCGACGCCGGCAGCGGCGGCGGCGGCGGGTACGAATACGGCACCGAGTCGCGGCCCCAGTCGCGCCGCCTCTCCGTCATGGAGCTCTGCAACGACGACGCACAGCGCCAGCAGCAGGCCAACCAGGCCACGCTCGCCCATGCGCTCGCCGCCACTGAGCGCGAGCGGTATGCGGGCGCTGGGTATGCACCCGCCAACGGACATGGGCATGGAGCTCCAGCGCCAGCAGCTTTTCTTCTACCAGCAGCGGCTGGCGCAGAGCCAGGCGGCGGCTATGGCGGCGGCTATGGACTCGCACCCGCTTCCGGCGAGCGACCGTCGACCGCGACTGCGCTCGCCTCGTCGGCATCTGCACTCCACATATTCGACGGCGACAGCGACGGCGATGGACGGCGCTATTCCAACGGCAATGGACATGCTGCACATGGGCAGCATGGAGCGGGGAGCGGGAGCGGGAGCGCCAGCCCCGCCGTATACGACGCACCCCCCGATGCACCCCCCGCAGTTCGCGCCCGTGGAGGCGGCTACCCAAGCGGGCACTCGCCCGCGCACGGAAGCCACTCGCCCCCCGGCGGCGGATACTCGTCTGCAGGGCCCACCTCGTTTTACGCCGCCTCGCCCGCCGTCAGCGTACACACCCACCACCACCCCACACCCACCCCCTCCCCGCACCCCGGCATGGTGCCTGCCGCATACGCCCTCGCTGGCGCCCCCGCTGGAGGCGTCTACGCTGCCGGGCACCACCAGCACCACCATGCCCAACAACATGCTCAGCAGCAGTACCAGTTCGCTGGCTCGCCCGCGTTCTCCGGGACGCCGTCCGTCGCGTCGTACGCCAGCCCCCGCTCGCCCGGGTCGGACGGGTCCGGCGGCGGCTCGACGTCCCCCTTCTCCGCGTACGCGCAGCACCATGCGCAGCACGCCCAGCACGCCCAGCACCAGCAGCAGCACCAACAGCAACAGCAGCAGCAGCAGCAGCAGTATGGGCACGCACAGCAGTACGAGCAGCAGCAGCATCATGCTCCCCAGCAGCAGCAGCAGCAGCAGTCGTATCACCACGCCGGGTACCAGCGCGTGTCCCCCGCGCAGTACGACGGCGCGGGGTACTACGATCCCGCCGGCGTGGCGCGCGCTGCACCCCGCGGCCACTTTCAACAGCAGCAGCAGTATGGGGGCGATGCGCGATACCATGGGCATGGGCATGGACATGAGCAGCGGTATGCTGCTGCACCCGCAGCTGGCGCTGGGCATGGACATGGACATGGGCATGGGCATGATGGGCATGGGCAGCAGCACGACGTGCGTATCTCCGTCTCGCCACACGCGACCCCTACATTCGGGATGAGGGTGTAGGCGCGTCGCCTCCTATTCTATTCTATTCTATCTATCTATCCTCCTTCCTCCTTCGTTCGTTTACTTTTTTGGGCACATGGGTTATTCGCGCTGAACGTTCTTGGATTCGTCCCGGTTAATGTCTCCTGGCTATCCACATACCCCTATCCTACACCGGCGCCGTAGTTTTCGCGCGCATGCGTCTAATTACTTACTAGCTATCTATCCTATCTATCGCTTACTGCACACCGTTCTCCTCCCTCCTTTTTGCTCCCGCTTTTCCCGCCTTTGCGCTTTGCTTCCGCGCACAAAATGTAGTTTATCAACGACGTCCGCTCGTTCGTGTCTTATTTTCGCGCCTCGTACTGTACATAGCCCTACCCCCCGCTTAGTGTCACCGCCCGTCTGTTGTTACCCACCTAGTGTACCCGCCTGTTGTGTATGGAAATGCAAGAACCAATGTGTGTCGTTTTACTTCGCTCCGAGTTCGAGCGCGCTGTCTTGCTTAGGCGGAATGGAACTGGGAAAGATTGTTATTGTTGAGTGCCCACAGGTGTAATGCTCCGCACTTCTATTCTGCGCGTTCGACGCTTCTATGCTTTTTCCGGGAGGATAGTATGCCACGGTGCGGCCGTACGTGTGTTGGTTATACTTGGCGCAATTGAATGCTGGGCGGGTTCGCGCTTCGAACTTCGAAGTTCTCGGTGCGTGCGCGCTGTCTGGTTCGAGGTGGGCTGGTCGTGTGTAGGTGGGCTTGGAAGGCTTCACTTCACGGGGGGCTCGCACTGCGCCGCAGTGATTTCTCTGCGAAGGAGAATAGAAGCACGTCCGTGCGTGCGTGACGGTGCGTCGCTACGCGTGAAGCACATAACCCACGGCATCGCGCGTGTCGTAAGCCCACATTCAATATGCACGTACTTTCATGAATGGACGATAAGGCGCACTCGACGCGCTGCGAACCAGGAGGTATTTTAGGCCGCCGTTGCTCGCCTTCTCCTCTTCTCATCGGCGGGCTCCGCGTTGCGGTGGTTACGCCCCCACCCCCCCAGGCGTCGCCGTGGAACATACGTCGTACTAGCTCGGGCGACGCCTATTGTCTGCTCCATGTATGAACGTGTGCAGCGTATGTAGTGCTCATTTGGGAGGGGGGATCCTGGGATGCGGCTGCGCCGCGATTCGGGCCCCGGATCCCGGGGTCATCGGCCCCCGCGCCCCAGCGCGTGCAAATTTCAGCGCGTGCATGCATGGACATATGGAATCCGGATGCAAGGCGATCGCCGCCGCGCTGATGGTGTGCTGCCCATCTGCGGCGCGCACAGGCGCACAGGCGCGCGAGTGCGCCTTGCTCCACCAGCGCCTGTGCGCTGGGGACCGGGGCGCAGGCGCTCGCGCACAGGCGGGAGGCACCAGATTGGCGCCCCAGGACCGCGAGATCGCAGCGCGGTTGCACCCTATAATTGACGGCGCGCGCGGCGCCTTCGCAGTGCCTGGGCGTGCATCGCTATCGCCGTTCCGTCCATCGGCCCCTGGCGCAGGTGATTCCGTGCCCGCGTCCGCGCGGCCCCTTAATCGCGGCACGAGAGGCGGTGCTCGCTGTTCCGGTCTATGCAGGTACGTACGCTTGCGTTCGTACCGCAGAGCCGCATTCTGCGGGACGAGAGCAGACGAGAGCACAGTCCAGCCAGCCAGCGACGATCGGTGGGGAATCCTAGCGGATGTAACTGCTATAGCCTCCTTGGTCATCTGCTGATGATGTGAGCGCACTGCGGCCGAGGATTGACGCACCAATACGGTGCACATGTCCGGTTGGCTGCTGCATGATTACCTATGCTTACCTCAGAGTCAGAGATAGGGATCGTGGTGATTGCAGCCCTCGCAATTAAATTTCCCTGGCGCCTTCGCCCCGCCGCGTCACTTGACTGGTATTTTAAATGTAAGTATCGGCCTGCAGTCGCAGCGGCCGCGGGGCGAGGCCAGCTGACGTGATAAGCGCTTGCCAACGCCTCACAGGTTCTCTCGCCACGCGCAGATTCACCGTACCTGACCTCGGTTCCGCGAGACTTGCTCTTGGTGCCTGCCGATAATCCATCTGCCGTGTTCCTGCGTTTTCGCCCTGCTATGACGTCTGCATCATCCCGCTCAGCCTGCCTTCAGCGCAGAACACCCGCTCGTGCCTTCCACGCTGATCCCTCCGGGAGAATGCCGGTCGACGTTTCGCTTCGAGCCGTATTTACCTAACCAAGGCCTTAGAAAGCCACAATTCCAATACCATCGAGTATCAAATTCGTCTGTCAATCAATGCACAGATGTGTGGCATGATTAAAAACGACGATTGATATTGAATGGTCACGTAAGACGCAATCCCACCAATTGGATGAAATAGGGTCTGACATTGATTTGATGCTGCCTTTCCGTTTTTAATCTAAACTCGAACGGACAGGTGATCTCCATATCGTACACGGGGAAACCATACAGCGGGGATGGCGCACGTCAAGGGTTCGTAGAGTTGTGATATACCTCCACCCGGGAGGGAAAGACTATATAGTAAAGCACGGAAAGATTGTGCAGCCGGTGTTTACGCGACAGGCCTGATCAACGGAGACGCATACGTGAAGTTCGCCGCGCCGCCGCTGGGGTGGTTGCGGGGCAGGGAGGGCGCGAATCCAGGCGGGTATGGGGTCAGGTTCTCCATACCGGGTATGGGACTGAGCGGTTGGAACCCCGAAGGGAAGTTGTCATCCGGCAACCGCGCTTCAATTCGTTCGCCGCCGTGTTCGCTAGTATATATACCGAGACCGCTATTCTCGGTGTGGGTATGAGGGTGTGGCAGCGGCCTGTTGGCTGACTCTGGGGTGAGAAGCACGGGGTCGACGACCGTTGTTCGATTCGATGGCGCCGATTGGTGCGTCGTCGTCTGCGTGTACGCTATGTTAGGAAATTACATGGAAGGTATCAGGGTAATTTAACATACCGGAGTTTGTACATCAATCTCTGGGATGGTAGCAGTCGAAGAGGGTCTGTCCTTTGATGAATGATCGCCGGTATCGAGCCTCGGGCGACCATAAGTGGGATTTGCAGGCGTGGCACTGCGGGGAGGGAACGCGGAATGACCATGCGCCGTGGTGGGGTCATCAAATGGATCACCAAGTGGCATGGTTAATACCACCTCACGAGGGCGGCGCGAAGTGATTCCGTTGGTACGCATGGCAGCAGCCGATCCCGGCCTCGAGAACGACGGTGGTTCCGCTGTTCGTGGGCGCTATGAGAGTTCGCATCAGTGACCTAAATCGTACAGCGATGAAGGTTAATCACCTCAATGTGGTTTCTGGATTCTCGACCTGTGGTCGGCGCGGTGGTAGTATCCCGAGATTTATATGGTGCGGGTGATACAGCCCTGGGAGGATCCCGCCTCGGCTCTGGCCATCGATCTCCCCCTCCGTCTACGTACGGGTTCGTCAATGCGCGCGGCCGCGATCGCAGAATCGGCTCTGGATCAGCTACCCGGCTACCCGCCTTATTAGCGCGCTCAAACTCAAAGCTCCGCGGCGGCGCGAGCATATCGAGCTCCGAGAGATGAGTTGATCCTACGGACCGCACAGATGTAGTACGTCCATATTTCTCTGCATCATGCCGCGTGCGTGTCGTGTGCGCCGTGCTTTCGGTGTCGTCTTCCTTGTGCCGCGTTCGGTCGGCGTTAGTGACGCGGAACCGCGACTCCACGCCTCGCGTGCTCGACGCGGATGAAGGATTGACGGGCGGCGCCTCGGCGGCGACGGGTTTGGTGAGTTCATGCGGTGGCGGTAGCGCAATGACCGAGTTCGCGTTCATGACGGGGATGTAGTTATCTGGAGGAAGGACGATAGGTTGATGCGCGACACTTGGGCTCCGGTTATACACTGGGACCGGATGTATAGGCCCGTCGGAGGGCATGACCCTGATTGCTTCGGGGGCGTTGTGCGGGGGCATCGGCTCAGGAACGGGCGGCTGCGTCGAAGGGACACGGACAGGAACAGGCGTCGTGACGGTGCGTATTGGAAGTGAGTCTGGGTATCTGGCGACATCCGGGGGTTTCTTGTAATTCGGGTCGCCTGGAACATGTCGTGAATTGGCGGCATCTGCATAATTTCTTTGGGAGACCGAGGGACCAGGAGTACTTGAATCGGTACGCGGGTAAGGATTGTACGTTGAAACGATGGGGTTTAGAGATTGAGTGGCCGTGGCAACTGAGTCTCGGCGAATATGGGTTGTGGAAGGGCGAGAAGAGGGGGGCACAGCGGACTCGCGTTTCTTCGAAGACTTGGATTCTTTCCTTTGCGGTTCCGCCCTTTAAAAGTGATGTATTAGTCACTCTCGCGTTTCGGGCTGCGCTATAAAAGACTTACTTTGGTCTGGAAGTAGTCGAAGAACCAGACGATGATCCTTCCCCTGGATAGGAATACGAAGAAATGTCGGATGCACGATCGGTCTCCGGCTGTCTGGAAGGCCTCTTCCTGGTAGATATATCATACATATCATCCCAAGACACCGAAGTAGCTTGCTGGTAGACCCGTCCCTGCTTCAGTCCTTCCTCAAAGCCAGAACGCCTTCCTTCCTCCAGGGCATGCTCGACGGCGAGAGTTTGCGAAAGCCGCCTGATCTTCTCCTTGTTACGGGAAAGTTCATCCTGTGCTTCGACTCGCTGGCGTTCGACCCGATCCACTATTTCTTGCGCACGAAAGATTTCTGTATACCATCGTGAGTAACCGCCGCTGCTTATTCACGACCGAGCGTACCTTTCTGCGCCGTTTCCAGCTGTACTTTGTACAGTCCCAACTCCTCCCGTGCTTTATGAAGGTCTCTCTCGAGAACAAGTTTTGCTTCGTGTGTGCTCTTGAACAGCGACATCACCTCCGCCGCCTGTCGTTCCGCGTCCAACGCCCGCCGCTCCGCTTCGTTTGCTCGGGCCGTCTCGCGCGCCAAGCGCTCCCGCGACATCATCATGATCACCGATATCGAATCAGATGAGGAGCGGGAGTGCGATCCCGCATACCGATGGCGGCCAGAGTGTGAGGCAGGCGGGGTGGCATCGCGGATCGGGTCGCTGTGGCGGTGCCGATGGTCTTTCAGCTCCTCCGCGACACGGCGCGGGAGGCTCTTCGAGGCGTGCTTAGGCTTGAGGGAAGTCGGAGGCGTCTCGGTATGGCTCGCGTGGCTCTCCTGCGACATAGCAGGCGAATGCTTACGATTTGTAGACGTCACTCGTTTTGGATGTGCTGGGAGCGGTTTGTTGGACGAATGGTGAAAGGGAGTAGAGCCTGGTTCTGGTGGATTTATGGGAACGGGAGGATACGGGGGAAGAGGTGGCAGTTCCGAGGGCATAGCATTGCTCGCTGCGCGAGGCGATCGAGAACCCGAATGTGACGATAAGGAAGATGTTGGAGATGCTGTGGTGCTGACGGATTCCTGCCGCGCTACGATCTCCTCGAGCACTTTGGCGGCCGATCTGGTTGGTGTGGAGTACGCCCGCCACGACCTGCGAAATGGCCGTTAGTCTAAAACCAGAAATCTAGTACGTTACAGACGAACTTGGGCATATCATCCTCGGGCATGGGTTCCGTGTTCATGAGGCCTGTGATTTCGGCAAGCTATAGGGAACGTCGGCGAAAATGCTGGTAATTTTGAAGCCCTGTCGATATGCAGAACACTAAGGATTCTCGGAGATGAAGGGATCAGCGTTCTGGGAAGTTTCAGGACCGAGTTACGTGGCGCATTACACTTCGTTCACTCGAAACGGGGGATGGTGGAATCGAAGGCGGGAGTGCAGTCTTGAGAGCGAAACTCGAAGCGGCAGTTGGCGGGTGTTCGTGACGGTATTTTGAGAAAAGCATGGTTGACTGTGGAATATAAAGCCTGTCAAGAACGTTCTGTATGGGCTGGTATGAGCAAGTATGGGCGTGTCCAGGCAATCGTTATTGATGACGTACACGTGGTAGAGGCGTGCTTCTCATCGTGGCCAGTGATTCTACACCCGCCCGAATCCTGTTGTTGCCCGCTTATATCGAGCGTGTGCGCTATCGATAAAGTGTTATCTGCGTTATGCCGCACTCGGAAGAAATTTCTGCTCACCTATCCATCTGACGCTCTAACATGATCAAAAACCATCCACGAACCCAACCGAATCGACGAATGAATAGTTTTCGCTGATTTCATTTGATTTTCACATGTTGAATATGTCATCTTCTTGGTTCTCTCGGTTGATCTTCCAATAGCATGATGGGGGGTCTCCGACAAGGTTAGATGCTGTGCCAAGTTTGAGCGCCAGGCTGTCGACTCGAAAGGCCCACGATCACATGGCTAGAACAAGGCTCAAAGCTCTAAGCGCTAGGCGCTCGTTGACCCGTTGGCTCAACAGTAACTTTGCAGCAGCCGCACTGTTGAAAAACAAAAAGAGAATATAAATACTCTGTAATAACGGGAAAAAACGTAGCCACAGCTGGAGAAATTTCGGCAAAATTTATTATTGGGGCAGATAGTGAAAACTTATAATAGTAAGAACGAGTAAGAACGTCCAGCCGACGTGCTCGGAACACGAAATCAATGTACACCCACAAGGGGTGATAAAATTCTCGTAGAAGGCGACTTGCAGAGTGCGAAATTTTATTGGCAGATGCACATGCGGTGGAACACAATGCGATCAGTGTAGCATACAGGCCAAGATACATTCTCAATTAGTCCATGTAGTACGTAGTGGTATATGTAAACATATATGATGTCAGGCTCGACGATGACAGACTAAAACACATCTATCCATTATGAGATTATTATTTTTGTCCGAACGCAAGATATAACAAGACGTCCTGGTCCCGGTATAGACGAAGAGGACTCAGAAATTCCTCACTAGGCGAAGCCTTTCCCGGTTCTAAGACCTTCGTAATAATTCTCCATTCCGCATGAATACTTTCAAAGCACTACACCGCTGACGACAGTGTAATTTTAAAGTGCTTGCATACGTAAGTGGACAATTAATTGATCTGAGCTCGTGAAATAACAGGTACTCGGAAACAATGTTATATCCAGGCTTCAACGACGATTACTGTCAAACTTTACCAGCCAATAGCCGCGTTCGCGATAGCTCTATACACGGCAGTTTCCACGGCAGTTTCTGAATAAAAGTAAAGTAATAGATGGTAAATAAATACTGTACCTTAGATTCCTCCAACGCGTTACATACATGTAATGGAAGTAAATATTAATATTTAACTCGACTCCAACGACGAAGGTACAAGACGGGGAACCCACGTTCGTAAATGTATATAGGTCCTTCCAGAATAGACCTTTAAAAAATAGCAGAGCCCGAAAAGAAAATGGGTAAACCCAATCCATCTTCGAACGCCAACTTCAGACCGGAAATTCCGATCTCCCATACGCACAGCCTCCATAGGTCACAGTGCAATAATAGTCTCGAGCAGTACCACATACGATGCTATAGTCAAACCGCTCGCGCTCCACCTAAACCGCTTTTCGCGAGCCGTCCAAGCCCGTTATCTTAGCCCGCGGGGATATTCAGCGAGACGAACGAGCCAGCCAGCCAGCTAACGTAAACCGCGCGAACCGAGCGTGTACTACTTCGCCGCGCAGCCCGAATGCCACCCCCAATATTCCCATATTCGTGCACTATTTCCCCGCACCGCAGCGACGATCAGGAGCGCGCGCCACCGGCATCCCGTTCTCCACGCGTAAATGCGCTTCTTCCCACTCGACGGTGCCGCGGGAAGAAGGCTCTAGGCACGCCAAGAGCAGCCCTCGCACAACGCCTCTAACTGCGGCCATTAGCAGCGCACACACGCCTATATAGCGTGGATTGTAAGGCGGATATAACGAACCGTGCGGCGTACGCGCACGCGCAATTAAACGGGGTACATTCAGCAGAATCGTAGCGTCGTAGCTGTAAGGGGTATGTATGGAAGATGGGAGGAACGCAGGCGGGAACACGTGCATGGGGCAATGCGAGATATAACTGTCGATGCGGAGCGCTGCAGGCATAGCAAAACAGGTGGGAATATGTAGCAATAGTGGGATAGGAGGGGAAGATCGTATTATGAATGATGCACAACAGCGAGACGGCACCCACCGTGCCGCGCGCTGGGGGAAGAAATAGGTCCTACACACAGAACGAACATGCCGCGCCGGTGAGCGCAGGCTAACAAGACATCTAGTCGGTTGGTCGGTCGTTTATACAGTTCTTCTTCGTTCACTTCTTCGTCGCTGCGTCTTCATGGAGCTTCACCGCTAGCGGCGCTTCTTGCTCCCTGCGCTCGTCGAACCTTGTGGGCCGCCCGACGTCGGCCGCTGTCCTTCGTTCGTCACCGGTGTGCCTGGTCCATTACCCTTCAGCGCGCGCGCAAGCCCAGACACCGTGCCATTCGGCGGCGCGTCTTTCGTTGGTGGAGCGCCGAGCACCGGCACTCCGTGAGCCGGCGGCTCGTCCTCCCCTTCGTCGTCTTCGTCCGCGCGGAGCACCGCGCCGCTCGCGTCGAGCAACACGCTCTCATCAACGGGCTTCATCGCATCGCGCTCCGACTGGTCCAGCGCGGCGAGGCGGCGCTGCTCCCGCACGCGCTCGCGCTCTTCGTCCGAGTGCGCGGGGGCGTGGAGATCCCGTTCGCGCGACGCACTGGCCGCGCGCTCGCGGGAGCGCCGCTCCTCCACCTCGCGTTCGTGGCGCGCAGCGCTCTCCTCTGCCTCCGCGCGGCGGATGACGTCGATCTCGCCCTGCACGACGACGCCCTCCAGCCAGTTGTGGTGTGTCAGCTCGCTGGCCTTCGCGCGTTTATCTGGGTGTAGTCGCAGCATGGGTGTTAGGAATGCCGCCAGCGCGTCCGCCTCCGTGCGAGGGAATAGGTACTTGTCGTGCAGAACGCTCTCGAGCGGCCAGTACCGTAATTTGTTGATGTGGCGTAGTTCGCCTTTGCGGTTGAAAAATTCGTGCGAGTACTTTCCCGCGAACGCAATGCTCTTCGGGATCTCGCCTAGCAGCTCGATGATCTGCGCAATGTGGTCGTCGTCCTTGGAGTACCGCGAGCCCGAGGCTGGATCGAAGAGGTAGTCACCACCTGTGATGAGCTCGAACAACTGCAGGGCGTCAGAATTGGTGGCACGATCGAAGGTATGGACATACTATACAGGCTACGCTCCAAAGATCGGAGCTCGTCCCCCATTTCGCGCCGAGGATGACTTCTGGACACCGGTACTGTCGTGTCTGGATGTCGTCGGTAAAGTGATGTTCGATCCATGTCGCTGGTAGGAGAAATTGCATCAGCATCGAAAAAAATAAACACACCAAATGACGAAACTAAAAAACGCGCGAACGACACCGCAAGATGTCACCAGAGTCGCACGAAGCCAGTTCGGGCATCCATCGATAGCCATGCCCACCCGGACTGCCCGTGAAAAACATAAAAAGCCAATATCGCCCGTGTTGCTATACGGGTACCAAAAGGCTCAAGCAAGCGGAAACGATGTACATAATGGAAATGAATTTCGCATTGGAGAAACGAAAGGAAGAGTGGGAGGAGATGCCAGTCCATCCCTGAGTTAACGACATGCGCCAACGATAACGCAAGATCGCGTCAGATCACATCCCGGGACACCATATAAACAAGGCGCCCATCCCCGCCCAACCCATCTCCTCTCACAGTCACGAACGTAAACAACCAACGCCGTCCACCTTGAGAATCCAGCGCAAGTTCCCGAAAAGGAAGCCCTGCGTGGAAGCTCCCGAAAACCTTGAACGACATCGTGTGCACAGAAATAAGAACAAAAAAAGCGCACACGAGCAGCCAGCGGCGGGGCACACGACCGCATGATGGACGACAAGGATAGCAAGATAGGGGAACACAGAAGAGAAACGCACCGTTTCCTAGGTCAGCGATCTTGACGGTGATTTTCTCCTGCTGATCGACATAGATCTCGCCGCTGCCGCTGCTCGTCGATTCGCGGTCGACGCTCATCACACTGCTGGGCGTCTCTTGAATTGATGGAACGTCGAGCGGTTTCCGCGCGGGCACAGACATGGGCTTCGATCCGGATGCGGCAGAGGGAGCCAGCTGGGAAAGCAACGACGGGCCGACGGCAGTTGTCGGCGGTGGTTTGTCAGGCGCAGCACGTCCCACATACCCCGCCCGTGTATCCAGAGATACCGCGCCGACCTCGGCGACGATGTCGCGGTCGTCCTTCTTCGCCATCTTCATCGTGATCGCGCCGTCGTCATCCTTCTTCGGCTCGTCGCCGTCGATCTTGCTCATCTTGAATGCCCAGCGGTCCAGGCCGGGGCTTGCTACGAAACTGCTGCTCGGGCTCGGGAGCGGCTGTGAGCCGGTGATGAACACGCTTTCGCTGCGCGGTGTCTGGTTCCCGCCGCGGCCTTTCGATGGGGGGACACCGACGATCTTGCGCGTGGTTGTTGGGGCGGTGTTGGGGTTGCCAGAGGGAAAACCGGGGTGGTTGGGGTCGGTAGAATAGGGCGCGGCGAGTGATGCTGCTAGTTCTGCAGAGATGATGGACTCAACATCGTCGATAGCAATCAGCACGTTCTCGGGCTTAAGATCTGTGCGCGATGAGGTAGAGAACCACGATGCTGGCAGGAGACGTACCGGTGTGGATGACGCCGCAGCAGCGGTGCATGTAGTCCAATCCGAGTAGAATCTGCTTCGCGATCTGGCGGACGAGAGGCATTGGTACGCCCTTGTTCTGATGCCGCTTGATGAGGCCGAGCAGATTTTCGCCGAGAACTTCGAAGACCATACAGACGTGAATGCCGTTAGGGCCTTTATGCCGGAAGTGGTCGAGGAAGGAGATGACGTGCGAGCGGCCGGGGTGAGTGTGCGCGGGCGACGTCGGCGAAGAGGAGGGCGGGGTGGAAGATGTTATCAGGCGCTGGAGGAGCTTGATCTCGTCCAGCGCCGTCTCTGTGTATCGCGGGGCCGATTTGACGACCTTGAGGGCGACGTGGCGGTTCATTCTGCACCACCGATGAGACAAGGATCAGGGTAGAGACAACGAACTCACTTATGATCCTTCGCAAGCCATACCGTCGAGAAATGGCCCCATCCAAGCTTCCTGACGACGACGTAGCGGCTGTCGGAGAAGGCGTCGCCGATCTTTACAGGGTGATAACCACCCTTGACGTAGTCCTCCCAGTCCTCCTCGTCTTCGGTCATGATGGACGCGGAATGCGAAGAGTAGGAGCCGTGTGACATGGCGTCGCGTTCAGTTTGCCGTGGGTAGCGCTCTTGACCTCCACCCGAGATAAGCACGGCTTGGCTCGCAGATAAGCACCTGAGTCGAATCGATTCGCCCGTAGATCGGCTCACGCGTGCGTTTTCGTATCACAGACTGCTCAGCTGGCGATACAGTGAGGATCGAGGCGATGGGCAATGTGTGGAGGACGAGCGGCAGATGTCGAAGATGGAGGTTAGACGCAAGAGGCGCCTGCCTTTTTTCAATGTCCAAATCTCTGGCTTCTCATTGGCTCACGCCAAGTCACGCGCGCGGATCTTCCACCAATACTTGGCCACGCCCGTCCCTCTCACCTTGGCGGCTGCGGAACCCACACCACTGCGCACAACGACGACAAGCGACAGGCGCTCGTCGTCGCGGGCCTCTTCGTGAGATCTAACCGGCTTCCGGTCTGCTTTTTCGCTCAGCTTGGCACCGTCGCTGATAATACCCGGCTCGTTTGCACCTCGTCTATTTCTTCGGCTGCGTATCTCCTGAGCCCAGAGGAGTATTTCCCGGCGTCTCTACGAACCAATTCGCCAACGCACTTTTTATCTGCCTGTCGCGCTGAGATAAGCGAGTTTGGGTTCGATATCACTGATTGAGCCATCACTCCTACGTCATCGCCGTAAGTAATTTTTGATAAACCAGGTTCTGAGGCAAGTACACTGTAACTGGCATCCAGTACATGTTCAACATCTACAATGAGCGGGCTGCAGTGGGAGCTTTTCATATCTCATTCCTCGGTCGAACATAAATTCGTGATTACAAATTATTAATATAGGGTACTAGCGCAGAAAGATATACGCGGACAGAACAGACACCAAAAATACAGCTGCAGAACAGCAACGTATACCCCAACCAAGGCCGCCAGTCTACTCCTTGCCGCACCACACCGGCAGATCCGTGCGCGTCTCCAGCACGATCCTTGTCCCCCCGCGGCTCTCGAGCAGCGGCAGCAGGTCCTGGAACGCCTCCACAAAGCACGCGCGCTCCCCCGCGCTCGTCGTCGTCGTGCACATCCGCACTCGCAGCTCCGCGAGCCCCGCGAACGCGGCTCGCGCGAGCATCTCGTCGAGCGGGCGCCACACCGCGCCGATCCCGCTCTGCACGCGCACGCAGTGGCAGTCGATCTCGATGTGCGTGACGGGGCTGCGCGGCGCAGCGCCGGTGAGCGCGTCGAGCAGGCGGAGGACCTCTGGGAACGGCCCGTGCACGTGCGACTTGCGGAAGCTGACTGAGAAGCGGAGGGTGCGCAGCTGCTGGAGGAGCGCGAGGTTGATCGTGCCCGATGAAGCAGCTGGAAAGTGGCCGTATATTAGTGTTTGTTTTGAAAAGATAAAGGCAGCGTTAAGGGGTAATGTGTAAGAATAGCGCGATGAAGCGATCAGAAGGCAGAGAATAAAGAAGCGGGAGGTTGTGATAGGAGAAAGAAAGGCCGACACAGCGTGAGACGCAGGCCAATCGGAAATACTCACAGAAATGAATCGACGGCAGCCACTCGAGCGTCTCCAGATCCTCCCCGCTGCGCGTGATCAGCTCGCTCGCCGCGTCCGCAAACCCTTCTTCAAACGTCGGCGTCAGCGCGAGTCGCCTGAGCGTCGGCGTCCTCGCCCCCGCCAGCGCCCCCGCGATGACCCTGATCGTCGCCGGCGACGTCCCGCGCAGGAAGAGGTTCTCCAAGCGCATCGTCCACCGCGCGCGGTACTCCGCGTCGACCGCAACAGCCCCGAGCGCGTCCACCTCGACGCACGACAGGCTCAGCGTGCGCACCTGCCCGAGCGCCATCAGCAGCTGCGGCGGGAAGCGCGTGATGAACTCGAGCGCGACGCGCTGTAGAGCGGGCCGCCGGAAAAGCGCGGAGAGCGAGCTGCGAAGGTCTGCGGGGAGGCTCTTCCACGACGTCAGCTCGGCGTTGAAGCTCAGCGAGAAGTCCTCGACGCGCGGGAGCAGCTGTAGCGTCGCGGGGAGGCTCTTCGCCGTCGTGATCCACGACTCGTCCGTGCCGAAGTCCTCCTCGCCGCCGTCGCCGAGGTGCAGCTCGCGCACGTACTCGCCAATGTGTGGACTGGCGCTGAGCAGGCGGTGGAAGCGCTGGTAATACTTCTTGCGTGGCAGGCGGCGGTCGAGGTCGATCTTGCGGAAGAGGACCTTCTGTGCCTCGTACACGAAGTCCTTCGAGACGAGCGCGCACTGCTTCAGAGTGGTAATATCGTCTTTCGCGCCGACCTCTTCGATAATGGCCTCGATGAGCTCGGACGGAAGGGTGGGCTGCGTCATCACTACTACCATCCTAGCAGTGGTTCCCGGTGTTGAGGATGCAGAGGATCGTCGCTTCAGTAGGAGGGCTTTTAAGGTCTTCATGGTTTACTCCGTCTCCATTTGACGTCTGAGCAGCTCGAATTTATCTCGACCCCGTGTGCCTGACGGAGCTAGGAAGTAACCGTTGTAGCTATGATCAATCACCGGCAGTCAAGTGATAGAACACGTACGTACCAAGCCCCAGCGCAGAAGCTGGGATTGATTGTACATTGGCGCAGAGTTGGAATGTCCTACTCCTTCCTGTCTTCTAGATGGCGAAACGAGCCGTCAAATGGCGACCTCAGATTCCCCGCAAATGACATACCTCGGTAAAAATATCTCAAGATTCTCAACCCAAAAGCGGTGCTGGACACCCCTATACGTCTAATGTCATAGCACTTCCATGGGATAATTCGAGGGAGAGAAAGGATGTCGTGGCCGTACAACAGCATAATGTGGGGGATGCCCGATGAATGTAGGTTGGTTCAAGGTTGGTTGGTACTAGAACGTCACAGGGTGGACCAAAATGTGCTTACCAAGCATCCCCCACGGCCCCGCTGATCTTGTTTTGGCGCGGAGTAGCGCAAGAGATTCTTAGTCTTAGAGAAGGGTAATACTTATCTACGGGCGTATTTCAGATGTACTAATCGTCGCTGGTGATCTTGTATTTTAGAAGTATGAGGAAGAGTATCCCGCCATATGATATGATTGGCACCAATTTCGTCACTGCTTAGTATTTCAACAACCCCATTTCATTCAAATTTCGTTGTTAATTCGCGAAGTCCCGTCTCTTTTTTGATATATAATGTCCATATATTTCTCGTATATGGCTGTTCTTTCGGGTGTCGCAGTAATTTAGTTTGTTTCAAGATACTTCAACACACGAGTTGATGTTTACAGATGCTATCGCGTTCATAATAATTATTTTTAGACTTGTCGTCTCAGCAAGCCGTAACAGTTAACAATAAATATGTAGTGTATCTTTGGGCCTACGAGTTACAGGAGAAAAAAGAAGCAGAAGGTAATATTCGCTACGCACTAGCCTAATGCATCGCATCACATCTGTCCCTGGGTGGAAATATGCACTATGATATGGTACGCAAAGATTTTCTACGTCCTACCCGTAAAGCCTCCTGGTAACCAACTGTACATATGCCACTCTTCAAACCGGTTCATCATGCAATTTTGTGAAACACTCACCGAGGGACTACGATTCTCAATGATCTTCGATACCACTTGTGCCACGACTGGAACACGACGGGAAAGATTCTCGCCGCAATGTAAACCGCCCCTGCTCGCGCAGTGATGACCGTCTCCGTGCAGTTGACCGTACGCCAGGTACGCGATGACCTCATCGAATATCAGCTCGATGCTTTCTGCTGTATGTAGAGTGGATGATGTCTGAAATGGCCGTCTGCCTGCCCGTGCATCCAAGCGGGTCGAGTATAGCAACGAACTTCCTATAAGATGGTGCATATGCATCGACGTCGCATTGCAGCGGGTGTTTTTTCCAGAAACGTTCGATAACGGGGGGTACAGTGAGGTGTCGTCATTTAGCCTGAAGCGTTAAAATGAGCGTGTGTAAACAAATCGATAGGGACACTCACTTGGACGTAAATCGGATGATTGGGCACGTTAAGCTGCTAAGGCACATTCTCCGTCGACGAGAGCGAAAATCCCTTCCTGCGTCCCGCCAAGCGTATATAGGTGCGTGGCTCCAGGCTGTGGACAATGAGTTACTTGAGGTGAAGCTCCCCATTGTCGGAGAGCTTGTCCGTTAACGACATAGGTTATAACTCGGGCGGCGCTTCCGGAACATTATCATGCCGGGCGGTATCATCCCGCCTAGTCTTGTCTCGTCCGGATCACAGGAGGACGAGGAACCACGCGAACGGAAAGCTAAGGAAAGGTACGCTCTATTAGGATCGGCCCTGGAACGATGAGAACATGACTCACTGTTGCCCAACCAGACACTCTTCTCTACTGGCATCCAGATTCCACACTCCATGGCGGCTCACAGCGGGAAGCAACGTACTTGGCACTCAATGCGGTGTGTCAACCTTTCCGGAACCATGCGCGTAACACACGACATGGGTATCCTACCGTTTGAGGTCCAGTTGCATGTACCCAAGCTATCCGCCGTCCAGTGCACTTCATGCGTTGACCGAAGTTCTTCGCTTTGTTTCTTCTACGACAAGGCCAAATTCGAGCATATATCATGGGCGAGTTTGTGAGGGATGAAGCGTGGTCTCGGGGTTGARGGGAGGGCAAGGCGTGCAGAGTGTCGTTGTATGTCTTCGCAATTTGGGGCATGGCGGCGGAGAGGGACGCGCCGGCAGGCGGGGCGGCAGGAAAAGAGAGGAGGGACCGCGCTCTGGGATGCGGAATGGCGGGCGGCCTGGAGCTCGGCCACGGCGCCTGTGCTGCTGGATGTGCTGGCGGTGGTGATGCGGGAGTTCTTCCTGCGAGGTTGTCGTCTTCCAGGGTGCTCGGGAAGTCGATGTGCGAGAGGGGAGAGGCCAACTGGAACGTTAAACTTCGTGACGTCCTTGGCTACGGCATGCGGGGTGTGTTGAGAAGAGTGGGAATAACAAATCTGCAGGTGTCGGTGCCGGGTGATCGAATGGGTGAGTGCGCAATCCTACATGTACAGCTCACGCACATGGCGAGGATGACGGGCCTCTGGGTTAAAGTCGCCTTGGTCTGCGGGATGGGGTTCCTGACAGCCTTGAGGCGCCCGAGGCTGATCGTCATTGTCGTCGACGAACAAGAGCGCGTGGGAACATCGTGGCCGGCGCATTCCGCGGTCCATTTTGCCAGTGCCTGAGCGCGAGCAGCAGCGTGTGTTAAATTTCAAGGCGGTGGCCGCGCAAATAGGCGCCGGACAAGCCTCGCGCTTTTCAGCCCATCCACAGCGCCGATTTGCCACATCTCCGCTTTCCTCGAGGTGTAAYAGACGGAGCGCATTCTTTTCCAGTGTRCCCGCGCTCTACTTTCGACAGAGTTGTCGAATTATACGCTTCACGCACCCCTGGCATACGGTTACCGGGCGAGAAGGTCGCCGACTGCAGGTACCAAGCGATCGGCCTCGACGAGGACTCATTAATTAGCAGCAGCCCAGAATGCAGCTCCGCCTCTCCAGGAACAGCCCGGCTTATCTTTTCCGCTTCGTATAAAAATGAGCCTGCGCTCCTCATCGTTCCGGCTCGCACTCCCCTTCACTCTCTCCGCCCGACTCGTTTCCATTGGCTTTTTGGAGTACCGATGGCGACCATGCAAAATACGTTCGGCGCGCTCGAGATCGGCGCCACCGTGTCCGTGTTCCTCTTCGGCGTCGCGACTCTTCAAGTACATGTGTACTTCACGCGCTTCCCCGACGACCGGCGGTACTTCAAGGCGCTCGTACGTGTTGATTCTACCTCTTGTACGGCCATTTATCCCTGTGTCTGCTTTTCGCGCACACTCAGGTCGCGGGTGTCTGGTGATTCCGCATTCCAAGTGCCCGCCGGAGCTTCTGCTGATAGGAAATAATTTTTTATTCAGGCTTCTCGAGCTTGGCCACACCATAGCAGTGGCATACGAGCTGTACCGTACCACGATCCTGCTATACGACGCCCCCAACGTGGAGATGATGCCGCACCCCGCGCTGGGCGCCGTGATCATCCTCGGCGCGTACATCGCGACCCTCACCCAGGTGCGCCGCCCGCGCTCTGTCCCCACCACAAACGCACGCACTACTAATCACACCCCACGCGCAGATCTTCTTTTGTTATAGACTGTACACCGTCCTCCCCCCGCCGCTGCGCCCCATCGGGCCCGCGACGGCGCTCGCCTCCACCGCGCGCAGCGTGCTCGTCACCTACGCCGGCGCGGTGGCGATCAGCGCCCCGTCGTACGCCGCGTTCGTCGCGCGGATGCACCGGTGGGTGACGGTGCTGCTCGCGCTGGGCGCGGCGATCGACGTCGTCATCGCTGGGGCGATGGTCTACTTCCTGCTCACGAAGCGCGAGCGGACGCACATGCGCACGGTGCGCCTTATCGACCGCCTGATTGCGTTTACGCTGCGCACGGGGCTCGTTACGAGGTGCGCGGGGGGCTTTGGTTCGTGTGTCCTTGTTCGCTGACTGGGGGGGGGCAGTATGGCTGCTGTTTCTGTGATCGTCGTTGTATGTTATCTCTCACTCTTTGTTTTCACCGCGCTGACGCCGTGCAGTATAAAGTCATGCCTTCGAACTGTGAGGAGCTCCTCCATCGTTCCGCACGCCGCTGACATATCTCTTCGCAGTGGTCTTCCTCGCTGTGTACACCTCTTTTTCCAAGCGTGCGCACCGATCCTCTTTATCCCCATGCCTAACTCTAAATATCCCCCCACTACCAGTGTACACGAATTCCCTCCTCTTCAGGTGTGCCGTTGTCCCATTCCGCCGCGTGCTACGCAGCCCCACTGACTATACGCGTCCCCCCCATATAGCTTCAACTCGCGCGTGTCGCCGCACGACTCCTCCCCAGCCTCCGTCTCCGCCATCGACATCCTACACCGCCCCGACGCGCACGCGCGCGTCCCCTTCTCCGCGCACAGCGCCCTCTCGCTCCCCGTACGTCCACCCCCTTCCGCTCACTTCCATGCGCTCGCTTCGTTTTGGCACGCGTGCTTACTCCGAACCTGCAGTTTAATACCGCCAACGCCATCGCCGTCGAGATGAAGACCGCCACTGAGTTTCGCACGGACGACGCGCAGCTCGAGCGCATCGTGCGGCTTGAGCGCGGGGACGGCGCGGGGCCTGATTTTGTGGGCAGGAAGCGCTAACGCTATACGATGCTAGCCGCGGATCTCCCGCGCGTGCGCGCTCCATGTCCTCGCGCATATAAGCCCGTCGGGCGGAGTGGACGAGTGATGTATATATACTTATTTAATGTCAGAATGGGGCCGAATCATAGAGACCTGGAATGTACTGCATGGTAATTGTTATCTGAATCGTCGGAGGCAACGTTACTTCATGCACTTGTGTGCGAGTCTCGTGCGGCAGGAAGCTTTTCTCTGCGCAGATGTCAGGACTGGTATATGGGTGCCCGTTATTTCATTCTTTTTCTACTTATGCCTTCCTTCAAAATAGGGACGTTTACATTTGGGCGCAGCTGTGGCCGAGTTGGCCGAATATGTTGGATGTCCGCCTATGTCCGCCGGTTGCTACCGTGTGCCCGTGCCCAACGCGTGCCCATCATGCAACGTTTGCGGTCGAACGGCACTGGGCAGTCTGCTCGTCGTCTTCCGCCTTCACTAGCACTTGACTGGCACTCCGCATCCGACAATTTCAGCGATTCTCCATCTTTCAGAGCGACCAATTTATCCAGAATGACGGTAAACCCAGCATCCACCCCTATCATCCATAGCCTCAACGACGACATCTTGTTATGTATATTTAGAATGAATGGTGACATGTTCTCCGACGAACAGGCTCTGCATACAACCCGCATCGCATCGCAGGTATGCCAGTACTGGCGCAGCTTGATGCTTGGTGCACCGACACTGTGGGCAAGACTGATTGACGTGTGCCGCATATCTCACCCCTGGAGCGGCGAATGGGCCGCCGAGCTCATTCGAAGAAGCGGTGCCGCACCGCTGTGGATCAGAGCAGACAGTCTGGACCACCCATCGGCAAATTTCGTGAAAGTCTCCTTCCATGTCATCGTTAACCACTGGCATCGAATCCAGAAACTATTCATACGCACGGAATTATCCGCRCCCTTGTCTACCTGGCTGGCTTTGGGCTTCCCTGCACCGCAACTGGAAACGTTCGACGTCACGATCGTCTATAATCCCACCGCAGTGGGTAATCAAAAAGCTCCAGCTACGCCTCTCTTTGGCGGTCACGCACCTATGCTGCGGAGTTTTCGCTTCTATCGCCAAGCTGTTGATCAGCAGGCGTCATGGCTGTCCCATCTTCATTCCATCCAACTCGATCGCGCGTACAATATCCGTGATGCACTCGTAATACTCTCGGTCATGCCCATGCTTCAGGAATTGAAAATTTTGGACACCCTCAACGGCGCTATACCCTCYTCCCAATCCAAAGTGTCTCTTCCRCACCTAAAAYATTTCGAGTACATAGGCCACCCTCAGCTATGCAMCATGCTCCTGGATCATCATTTAGARATTCCCCTGGGCTGCTCGYTGAAAATAAGCATTGCTGACATYTTCCACGATCAAGGTTTTGCAGAGACGCAGGATCAAATTATTTCTAGTATAAACACATTTATCCGTTACGCCCAGCACTTTCTGCAGTCAAAGACATGCAACATTATTCACCTCGAATACAACCCAGGTTTCTCCATCGCCTTGAAAGGCGAAACTACGTTCCCGGCTGGATTTATGTATAGCATAACCATCCAGTTATTCGATGCTCACGCTTTGAATCGGCCTCAAACAATCCTGAAGAAATTCGCGCTGGTGGATTTCTCAGGTGTTTCGAAATTCCATTTGGGCACCGAAGGTCCATTGGATCCGTCTTTCGCATCCTTTTTTAGCAGCCTTCCATTTATAGACACCATCTGCGTCAACAGGGCATCACTCGAACATATAATGGTTCTCCAAGATAAAATAAACGGTACAAAAGAAGCAAGCGTAATATTCCCCGCCCTTCAAGTCCTCAAGTTTATCTTTAACACGCGCGACTTCAATCCAAATACCGTTCGGCCCAAATTTGAAGTTGCGATGAAGTTCATTCTATCGAGAATTGAAAACGGCCATCCAATTGAAGTGCTAGACCTGACAAAGCATTTACCTCTCGATTCCTCACTCGATTTGGGCGCGCTAGCAGAGCTCAAGGGCTTGAAGGTGCTATATGAATGCTGGCGAGGGATAGGGACCTTTGAATTTATATGCGGCGACGGTGATAGCTTACGCATTATCTAAAATTTAAAACCTTCGTTACAAAATGTATTCAAATAGTATTATAGGCTTGTAGCGCATGTGTTTTCCACAATTCTGCGCTTCCTCCTGCTTCCGATTCGACAATCAATGAATGAGGTGGTGGGTGTTCTCCATCACTGGCCTGCGCACATCGCCGTTCGCGCTCATGGGGCTGGACACCACCAGGTCCCGTGCACGTCGCGTGTCCGGCATCCCCGCCAATGCACTTGCAGTATCCGTTGCGCCACGTTCATGGTCACCCTTAATCAAATCAAATGCGCCGACGATGTCCTGCATGCAGTGACAAACAACACGCGATATGGCCATAAATTGCAGGATATAGGCTTGTGGCAGTGCAGGGGACCTGGTGGTTTCCGCCCCCGTGAGCGCGACCGGCGATGTGCGCAGACCGGCCGGTGAGGGAGAAGATCCACTATCTATATTAAAGGTGCGTTGAACCCTACAACGCAAACCCCCAAATCTTGATTTGAGGCATGCTCAACAACCACTGGGTATTTTCCCAYGAAACTTGGCAGGAGGAGGCATGCCATATATAGTAATAGGCATGCCACAAAATTACATAAGCATGCCACTTGCTACTGGCGGTACAGCCGGTTCACATGTATATTGAGGCATGCTCCCACGGTAGGTGTGGGAATATGATGGCTTGGGCATATTTGGAAAATAGACATAAACAGCTTTTGGCATGCCTAGTTTTGAAGCTAAACGGATCAAAACTGATAGAGATACGGCTGTCAGAAGATAGGTAATTTGGTGCATTTGCGTAAATAGCTGATTTACCCACACTTCCAGGTGGCATGCCATTACCATATATAGGCATGCCAATGGACCCTGATTTATAGAGTATTTAGCAAAAAAAATTAGGGCAATCGGTCCAGTGGTTGTTGAGCATGCCTTTAATGAAGTAATTGTACTAGGAGGAGCACATCGTATATCGTGCCACTCAACTTAGCCTATGTAAAAAAGAACTACATATCTGCATGCTTT